>MU224609.1:1968788-1984220 GCA_018584345.1 Thuja plicata | reverse complement strand
TCCATCTCCTCCAACAAGTTAGTCAACACAAAGCAATGCAAAGTGAAGGAAACTTGAAAACTCAAATGACAAAAAAATCTCCTAAAAGCTCTTTTAAAATGAAAGATTTATCAAATGAAGCTTTAAATAAATAAGCATGCAAAATCAATTAGAGAGTAGGAAATTTTTGTTTATAAGAAAAGAACACCTTAAGGTAATGATTATACAAATGTTCTTCCTCAAATAAACTCTCCAATAAATTGGCTGTATGTATTTCCTTATTGTTCTTGGTTTTGATTCTTACCTCCTTGCTAGGCTTTGAGATTCGCTTCTCTGGTTTTTGTACCTTGGGGTGATTTTTCATCTGCAGGACAAGAAAACACAGAGAATTACAATAGTGACAGAATTAACCAAAATCTAATTTAAAGAAAAAAAGATTAAATGGCATTTAACAGCTAAAAAGAGGCTATCAAATTTTCATAAGCGTGAATTAAGAAATTATAGGCAGCTTTTAAATCTTAACATGCGGCTCTTAAAAAATTCACAGGCGGCTAATTAAAAAGAGCAGGTGGTGCAGAAAGTATAAAATACGGCCAGAGATTGTTGGTAGGCAGCTCTTGAAAATTCACAGGCAGTGCACTTTATCTAACAAGCGGCACAATTTATTTGGTAGGCAGCCCACTTTATCTGCAAGGTGGCAACAGAACGAAAGATGGAGATGAATCAAGCTCTGTAAGTGGCATTTTTGTGTTCATAAGCGGCTCTTAGCATTGCATACACGGCTCTTCTCTTATTTTTTGCAAGAAAAACACCAAAAATGAAGAAAACACACCAAATCTTAGGATAAAAATGTTAGTAAAGAGGCTTAGAGCCCCACGGTGGGCGCCATTATGTGTGTAAGAAAATACACCTTCATGAAATTAAGATTGAGAACTACAATTCTATGGAAAGATAAAACAAGTTAATCTAAGAATTGAAGCTAAGAATATATATCATCTCATGGTTCTCTATCCAAGCTTTGTTAAGAGAGCTCTCAGGCTTAATCTCTCTCAAGGACAATCCTAGAACGAGATATGAATGAAAAATGAATGCTCAAATCTAGCTAGAATTCTCAAAATGCTCAAAAATGCTCCAAGATTATGTTAGAAAACAACAAATGCTCCTAAACATGATATGCTAAAATGTTATGCAAATGCTAAAAGCTCTCAAATGCTCCTCATATGCTCTTAATGTGCCTATAATAAGGATGCTTTTGCTCTTAAAATTCTTGGATCCCAAACACAAAGGAAATGGCTTGTATTTATAGCTTTTCCCCAAGGGTAGGGGGTAGAGTGAGTTGATCATGATGAAAGTTTGGTTAAGTCAAAAGCTTTGAGGTGTTCTCAAATGGAGGGAAAGTTGGTTGGTTGTCTCAAAGATATTAGGAATTAAATAACTCCATCATTTAATTAAATTAGCCATGGAAGGGTGATTGGGTTGGATTTAATCTTTTTGATTTGAACTATAAAATTGAAAAATCAATTGCATAATTTGATTAATCCCTTTAGGCTTGAATTTAATTATTTGATCTTTTTAATTTGATTTGATTTTTGTCCATTTGATTTGCATTGAGATGACATTTTAAGGCATTTGGCTAAGATTTATAGTTTGGAATGTTTGAGATACACCTGATAATTTTTAGGTGTCTACAGGAATCAAAAAATTAACTTAGTTGATCTAAGATTAATTAATTGTTAGGTTTAGAGGTGACATGATGAATTTCTAGGCTAGGGTCTTAGGTTAGGATTAGATTTAATTATTTAGGAATTAGTTAAATCACAAGATTAGGCCTAATGGAGAAATATCCAAATACTAGTGAAATTATTTGAATATATGCTAAGAAAGAATAATGTAATTAATTAACTAAAATTTATTACATTATTGAACCAAAGAGGAAATAATATAATTAATTAATTAAAATTAATTATATTGTAGGATAAAAATGGGAAAATAATATAATTAACTAAAAAAATTAATTATATTATTTAGGCTTGGGTAATTAATTAAATAAAAATTCAATTAATTACAAGGTCGAGTTAGTATGAATTTAATAAATTCATAAGGGATGATTTTGGATATCTACAATTATCTTTTTCCAATTAGGTCCATCAATCCATCCATAAGTCCTTCAAGCACATATTCTAGCATAGATTCATCTTCCACTTTTTAGTCCAACACATTTTTTGAAAATGATCCTTTAGTCCACAAATACTATGAGGACCCAACACATTTATTTTCTTTTTTATTTCCTATAGCAATGAGAATATTGCATTTATTGAGTAGATTTGTTAGAACTTGAATTGTACTTTGGCATCATCTTTTCTTTCATTCCCAGGACCTTCCTTATTTAGCCTCACAATTTTTATAATGTGCTTAACTATTTTTCTTACATATCATATTCTTCCAAATGCCTTAAGACCAACATTATTTGGAGAACATCCTTTCACATTATCTTCCAATCTATGAAGACTAAAAGATTCAAAATCATCATTATCTTCGACCTTAAACTTTTTATTAAAAGAAGTATTAGCTATATCATGTTTAAATGGTTCATCAAATGAATAACATTAATCACCTGTATCAAAAATGTATCATATAAAAAACCCTTAGACTTTGGATGCTTAGTTTCCTTCTAAAATGATGCAAGAAATTGACCTAAATTACCATTTTGCTCTTTAAAAGTTTTTTTTTATTAGAAATAGTTCATGAATAACATGTAATTAGAGTATCAAAATCTATCCAAAAATTGTCGAATCTAAACCACTAGCTGCATAATAAAAAAGGCATATAACTAGGGAATCAATATCAATTTATATCATTACAAAATGATCACCATCGATCAAGTTTTAAACTCTAAATAACTATAAGAGAACTCGAGTCATCGTGCATCCCATGACCCTATTATATTGTTGCTTACTTCTACATGATCAATATAAAATGAAACCTAGGGGGGTCAATATCTAGCTCAACAATGTTGTCCCACTTTGGAGCATCCCTCTATGTTAGTTCCTTGTTCTTTTTATTTATGTCATTCTTAGTGACTTTATTCTCCTCAAGACCTATTTAAGATCATTAAGCTCCTCCTGATCTAGCATATCTTTATATGCGTTGAAGAAGTGGGAAGACCTTATATCTGATTTATAGATCAGAAAAACCCTTGTTGTGCCAATATCACAAATAATCTTTTTGGAATTTCCAGCACTACGAATGTCGACATCATAATATGAATAAAAGTAATTTTATAATTAAACTCAGTAAGCCTTCTATTTTTACCTTGAAAAACTTCCTCGTTCCTCTTGGACTACAAAAACCAAAGGATCTCACAAAAAAGAACTGACCAAAAAGAATTAATCTTATCATCAAAACACTCCACATAACTAGCAAGCACCTCAATCCATGACAAGCCAAGGGAAGAGTTCCACACAACAGGGTATCCAAGAAACAAAGACTAGACCATTTTAGCAAAACAACACTCAAAGAAGAGATGGATCACAGACTCGGTAACAACACACACAGAGTGGGAGATGGAGTTGAGACCCAATGAAGATAAAACATTAACAAATGCAACTTTCTTAAGCAGGATTAACCATCTCAAACAGGTGTTTTAAGGCTTGGAGGGTTGTTTCCACAAATGAATCAAAGGAAAAATCCATTTAGACTTAGGCCAATTGATGTCCCAAGACTCATAATCCATGCCAATATCTATGAATCATCTATAAGAAACTAATAAATTTGTTTAACATTATTGTTATCAAGTGGGGTTTCATCTTTCCATTTTAACTATTCCATGAACTACCTTGTATTGAGAATTTTCACAAGGAAAAAGACCCTAGTATCCTTGCAAATCAGAGCATAAGTATTATTGTGAGAGAGAGGTATATCATATTTTTAGCATAATTCCTCCCAAGAATCAATTCGATTGTTCACCAAAATATCAATGATGGAGGTAATACCCAAGGAGGCCTCTGCCTTAGCAAAGCAGCATTGTGTCAGAGAAAGGGGTTTCTTATTAAGCACCACCCCCCACAAAACTGATCTATATAGCACTGAATAGGTGGGAGAATGGTCAATGGCCTCTCTATAAGGCATAAAAATCCTAAACTATGTCCAAGCCTTCCATAGGGAGGCAAAAATAGGAGAGCCAAAAGTTTTAACATCAAGATCTCCCAACATCATATCACAAATTCCAATTCCATTCCAAAATTTCCCTCTCTTAGGTTTGGATGAAAAAATATAATTTATAATCAATACCTTCCATGGCTCATCACCATGCATAGCCTTATATATCCATTTTGAATCCAAAGAAGTCCCACAGGCCTTCAGGTCTCTCAGCCCTAGACCCTCCAAGTGCTTGGGAACACAACACCAGTCCTAGGATAGATTTTTCCTTCTTTTGTTACCTTGACCATCAGACCATAGAAATTCTCTAAGGATCTTTTCCAGCCTGTTAACTTGGTAGTTAGAAAAAAGACAAGTAGATGTGTAATAGATAACATGAGAGGATAAAACCTTCTAGACCACTTGAACCCCGCCAGCGGGTGTCAATATATGTGTCTTCCATTTCAAGTGCTTCTTTTCTACCTTAGTGAAGAACCACTCCCACATGTCCTTAATGGATGGCTTGATATAAAATGGAATCCCTAGGTACCTGTTAATATTATTGGGACCATCCCAACCCCATCCTTTGGAGGGATCCATACTAGGGAAGATTCTGACTAGCCAATCACCATTGATTTTTGGAGGGGCACTTTAGCACCAGATGTTGCAAAATAGAACTGCAATCTAACCACAATGTTATGAAAATCCCTTTCATCAAGCTCAATGAATAATGCAGTTTCATCAAAAAACTGTTCATTTACCAATTTCTCCATATTAGGGAGTCTTATTCCTTTGACAGGGGGACCTAGCTCTGTATATCTCAGAATGTAGAAAAGAACATTTATTGCAATAACAAACAAAGAGGGTGCAACAAGACAACCTTGTCAAATCAACCTTTGCAACTGACTAGGTTCACATAGCTCATCATTTACATCAATTATAGTAGATGAACCCTTTAAAATAATCTCAATCCAATTACAAAAATGTATAGGGAACTCAAATTCCTTCAACATCCACAAATATAAAAGGCCATTCAATCCTGTCATAGGCCTTTTCAAGATCTAAGAGAATCGTAGCCACATCTTTTCCATCTTGCTTAGCCCAATGCATTGCCTCCCAACTTGTAATAATTTTCTCAAGAATGTATCTACCCTTTATGAAGCCTATTTGAGTTACTGAAATGATCTTCCCCAAAAGCCTTGCAATTTTTTTTGCCATTAGTTTTGCAATGATCTTAAATGAGAGGTTAAGCAAAGTTACCGGCCTCCAATTTTTAACCTATTTTATACCTCCATATTTAGGTAGTAGTTTAATCACTCCTTTGTTAATATGTTTCCCCAAAGTTCCATTAGCAAAGGCTTCATTATAAAGCTCGAGAAGCTCCATAGATATCCACTCAATGTTAGTCTTATATAATTTAGTCAGTAGACCATCCAAGTCTAGAGACATACCATTAGCCAAAGACCTAATGGTTGCCTCAGTTTCTGCTACCGAGATCTCTTAAGACAAATTTGCAGCATCCTCATTAGATATTTTCCTTTGGATCAGTTTTAAACATTGTTGCAGCTTATCATTATTTTCCTCCATGTGTTTAGATGTAAAAATATTAGAGTAGAATTCAAAAAAAAGCCAAGCTGATATCCTTAGGGTCTTTGGAGATGTTATTATTCAGGCTAATCTCTTCTATCATTTCTTTTTTTCTGTTTATGTCTAATCAAATTAAAGAAATAGTTAGTACCTTTATCCCCTTCTTTTAGCCAATTTATCCTTGCCTTAATGCTCTACCCCTTGAATTTGTAATTCATGATATTTCTAAGCTCTTATTTGGTTCTAGTCAACTCCCCCTCCAACCAACTGTCTTTTCCTTCTTCTTGGATGGTCCCCTCAACATTATTTAATCTTGTTTGAAGAGAATCCTCCAGCTTGTTTCTATCCTTTGGATTCTTTTCTCCAATAAATTGAAACATTTTTCTCCATAAAGCAGTGAGTGCCTCTCATTTATCCACATATCCCACCCCTATGTTACAAAACTTAACATGGCACATAGTCATTCTAATAGAAGCTATATTGTTCTCATCTTTAAGGCCCCGTTTGGTTGAGGAATTAGAATTTGACTCAAAACCTGATTACCTCAAAATAAGGTTTTGAAATTCTGGTTTTGTGTATTCGAAAGATAATTTGGACCATTTGGTTGACCCGAAAGATGACTGAGACAATCAAAGACAATCCATCTTCTGTGTTTGGTTACTGATTTTGAAATTAGAATTAGAACCAAGAATAATGATAATGTCATGTGTGCTCAAGATTGAATACGCCTTGGCAACCTTGGCACCCTTGGAATATTTTGTAGATCGAATAATGTCGTAGGACAAACATTATTGCATGCCCAAAATCAATAAATCTCAGTTTGTAGTTCCCTTGTTCAGTGGGAACGCCATCACCCACATAATCAAAAGTCCAGAGCCCTCTGGGAGTTGCCACGCCATAGTAAATATTCCCGTCAGGGCCTTTGAAAATGTCAGTGAAAGAGACCAGAAAGAAGGGCATTCCATAGAGGAGAAGAAGAGTTTCTGTCAAGACACGGTTGTTGTCGTCTCAGTGGCCGCTGTTGGAGAAGAGTGGGCAGAGGACTTGGAATGCCAGGACTGTTCCTGTGGGAAGGAGCTTCGCCAAATGGGTCGTGCTCTTGAATGTTTGTTAGATTGCTCTCTGCAAAAAGCTTTTTCTCTATTTTGCATTGTTCCAGTCTCTTTTCTTTGATTTTCCATCTTCTTTCCGCTTGTGAATTAGGGGTTCCCTGATTTTAATTGGGGATTATGCCATTTTTTCTCTTTTGTTTTGTTTTGTGTGGGAAAGCTTTGAATCTTATGTGGGAATACTCAGAATTTTTTGTGGGAATCTCTTGAATTTTGATTTGGAATGCTCTGAATTTAATTTGGGAATCCTCCTATGTGAGAAAGCTCTGAATTTTGTGTGGGAATGCTCCAAATTTATATGTCGGGATGCTCTGGATTTCTATGGACATGCTTTGAAAATTTTTGTCCCCAGTAATGTTGTGTGTGCTCCCAGATTTCAAATTTGAATGTATGCGTATAGTTTATATACACAGCAGGATTTAAAAACCCAGAAGATGAATTATAATTCCACCTATTGGGTGGGAAGATGGTGCCGCTCATTTTTTAGCTAAAATCATATTTTCAGTCTGTAATCAGAATTGCATTTTGATGAACCAAACGGCAGATTTGAACCCAAAACCTTAATTTGAGCATCAAAATCCAATTCCACCCCTCAAACAAATGGGCCCTAAGAAGAGGTATTAAGTTTGAACACCTTTTTGCCCCTAGCCCTCCTAATGTTTTGGCTAGAATCCAATGTTTATCTTCGCACTAATCAGGGAATGATCTAACATTGTAGAAGGAGTCACAATAACATGATTATTATCTTCAATTTCCCCAAAGGAGAATACTGCCACATCCACGTATATCATATCAAGTCTACAACAGACCCTCTGATTAGCACCTTGGTTATTGCACTATGTAAACCAGATACCCTTAGAAATATCCTTCTTCTTTTCTAGGGGGCAAGCAGATTGAGACACCTCTTGCACTTAGCCCAAAAAAATCGTGCATTACCTTTCCACTCGTGTCTATTGTCTCCCTTTTTATCTTCCCTATATTCAATCGTATTAAAGTCCCCAGTGAGGATCTAGTACGCTTTGGGGAGGGAGATGGATAACCATCCCCATAGAGATTCTCTATCCCTATAATCATTAGGGGCATAAATATTGCAAATGTCAATGTCCATTCCCTGATATTTCAATACTACCCAACATGCTTTGTTGTAGGGGGAGACACCAGACATAATAACCAAGTCAAACCATGATGGACCAACAAGAATAGAAACCCTTCCTTTACCTCTTTCATGTTTAATAATAAAGGATATTGCCTGATTCCATATAAAATTTAATGTGGCTTTAGCCTGGTATCCTATGAATTTAATCTTTTGCAAATAGATAATATCTTTTTGCGCCATCTTATTACACCAGTCCCTCGCCACAAATTTCCTATTCCTCATCTCCAACCCCCGCACATTCCAACTAGCAAGATTCAAGGTCATTTATTGGATTGAAGAGGGTTTTTCTAGTTCTTATATAGTTTATTAAAATAGTCAGGGAGGTCACCACCTTTATTAGGAGTAATCTTATCACCATTCGCATTAGAGATAGACTGACGATCTAAAAAATGTCCTCTTCTTTTGCTTAGTAATTTCATTGAAAGGAGGAGTGTCCTCCTTGCACATGGCATTAGGAATTTACACTTATGGGTTAACCATAACAATTTCCTTCCCCATGACATCAATTTATCTAGCACATCGTTAACTTGATTTGATGGGGTGTGACTAAGTTTCTAAAATATCTCTGCTCTTTCATTAATTGTGACAAGAGCTAATTGTTGTGCATTAAGCATCATCGACCCATCATCCCCATTAGGGATATCATGGTGAGCCTCACCTTGGCTCTTATCATTATCTATAGGGTGGGTCGGAATAACATCTAACTCATCCTCAAATAGGGGATTTGACAAGTAGATGGTGAAATTGTTGGGTGTATCCTCTCTCTCACAACAAGACTTACCATCACTCAGATTATTAACAAGGTTATTGGCCTCCTTCAAGAGCCACATATCTATTTTACTCTCATTTTGCTTCTAGTAAACAAAATCTTTACTGGGGTGCACATCCTTGTTAGGGACAAGGTTTTGTGAGACATTGAATGACTCATTACTGGTTTTTTTCAACATAGGGCACTCTTTTCTATTATATTCATTTCGCTTACAATGAAAACAAGCATTTAAATTGCCAAGCACATTAATACCCCAACATAGCACATCATCTTCAATGTTAAGAGAAATATTTCTTGGAATATCAATCTACAGGTTAAGAGCAATCAAAACCCTAGCATTGAGGTGTGGACAGTAACCCTAGATTCGTCAATCTATAACACATTACCAACGGGTTTTAAAATTTGAGACAAGAATGACCAAAATTCAGCAAGGACCCCTTTAGTTTCTATCTAGTTTGGTGTCAACCTTACAATGACTTTCTCCATGCCCCCTTTGGGTGACCATGGAAAGGACCTGAAGAGAGATCATCCCACATTCCAAAACCCTTTTTTTTAGCACCCTTTCCTGGATGCCATGAATACCAAGTTTTTTCCCCATACATTACCACTCCACTCATCAAATAATTTTTGGGAAGGCAAAGAATTAGAATCCATGCATGCAAAAAACACAGCAACACTTCGTAATCTATTCTGCTCACTTTTTATGGCTTTCAGCCTATTTTCATTAGGAGTGAGCGAGAGGATTTTCAAAGCAGATGGAGAAGACTCACCATTCTCTCCCTCTCTAGAGTCTCCATCTTTGATGACACTTCCATCTCGACCTTCATGTCCGTTGGGCCCCAATAATCCCTCTCGTCCCACTCCACTGACTACCATGATTCCTCTATTAAACTTTGCAGATAATGGGCACTCAATTTTACCCTCTTCACCCGACAACACTGCTTTGTAAGATTGCTTAGGATGATTAGTTTCCAGAGATTTATCCACCCTTGTAACTTTGTTCTTCCCACCATTAAACACCCCATCATTTCTGGGGTTAATATTCTCTTCCATAAATCTGCACACATGAATTTTAATGCGCTCTGGGACTCAAAAGCCACGACCAATTTAATTGATAGAGAAACAAACTAAGTCACAACCAGGGTTTTAAACAAAAGGAAAACAAGGACAACGCATGTACACCAAGGAAATGAGGAAACAAGGACGGAGTTGCATGTGTTCGTCAAGAAATTCTATACTTAGCATTTTCATGTCAAGCATTGTTATCTCATCGGTTATGTTGTGTGATGTCTGTCGGTTATGCCTATACTGATGACCTTTATCATGTTTTTCACTTAAGTATACTAATGGCTTGAAACTTAATGTCATCAATCTCCCCCTTTGACATTAGTATCAAAAACTGATATGTGCAACATACTTAATGTATTAGTATGTACACCTATGTATACTTCATCCTTAGTCATTTTTCTTTTAGTCATGAAATGACTCCCCCTATGCATATGTCGGTAAGTGTAGGTTTATGTACATATAATTGTCTTCTCCTTTTTGTTTCCTTTTGCTAATATTTGATATATTGTACATATATATCCTTGTTGTACATACAACATACATATCCTTTTCTCTTTCTGCTAATGTAGTATATTGTACATATGTACTATTCATTCCTCCTTTTTTGATAATAAGGGCAAAGGTAATTACAATTTGTCAAGAATGTGGGAGTGTGAGGCTTTGATTTCCTCCATCATCTTCTCCCAATTCTCCTTCAAATTTTCAAGAGCCATGTGCTCAAGTGATATCCTCACATGCATATCATAGATGTTGTCTACCATAGACATCTTTGGGGTTAAGATCAGATTTCTTGCATTTGTAATGTGTTGTTGCAGAGTGGCGAGGTTTGGAATTGGCAATATGTGAGCCTGCAGCTCGGTAACCTCATTCCTAAATTGTGTCTCTGCATCCCATATCTCTTGTCTTAACCTATTTACCTCTATTATCTTGTCATGATGCAACTTTATTGTATTTTCATCAGAGGTTAAACTTTGTGCACTTGTTGTCAGGTCTGAATCTAGTTGTGATAGCTTTTCACTATTTTCTTTTGTGAAATTTTCAAGTGTGCACATTTGTTGAACTAAGGTAATAGCTTCAGCAATCATAGGTTCTAATTGACTTGCTAATTCAGAGAGCTTTACCTTGTTCTCTGCCACTTCTTGACTGATCTTTTCAACTAATTTGTGTTAAAATTTCAGTTATGTATGTTCTTCCATTTCCTTCTCTGCATCTACACCTTGAGTGGTGATGGCGTCGGTAAGAACTGCAATTTGCTCCATAACTGATATGTCATTTTCAACTTCAATATCAGGAACAAGTTGATGTAGTATATCCCTGGCTTTGTCAAGTGCTTGGGCTTCCCTATGTGCCTTTTTCATTTTCTCTTGTATGGCTTTTCTTTGACACATCACTCCAAACTTTTGAAGTGTTTCAGTATGTAGAGTAGATACATCCCACTTGGGTATTTCAATTACCTCATCAAGTGTTATAGCCAAGATGTCTTTCTTCATTACTTTCTTTTTCTTCTTCTTTGGTTGGGAGACAGATTGGTGAACTACCATTTGTAGATCTTGAGATTGGATTGATTTTGTAGGTGAAGGTCGAGAAGATGAAGCTTCTTGTTGCTTCTGTTCAGAGTCCACCAGTTGGTTTTGTGAAGACGTCTCTTCATTGGCCTTGGGTGTATCGACAGATTTTTCTTCCTTTTCCTTCACACTCTCATCTTGCTTAACTTCTTCACTCTTATCTTTCTCTTCATCCTTTCTCAAAGTTTCATCTTTGTTAATATCTTCTCTTTTGTCTTTTTCAGTAGACAACTTTTGTTGAGTGTCAATTGCATCCTTCATCTCTGTGTCTGTATCTTTTTGAGTTTCTGATGCATGTTTATTTTCATCATTACCCGTGTCCTTGGGTATATCATCATCTTTCTTAGATTATTTCTCCTGACTTGAATCAATATCAATAGCTTCTATCAATATTTTCATGTTGGTCGGTGTAATTACCTCTGCAATGTCAGTAAGTGTATCCTGTCTGTCGATATTACCTTGTGCAAAAGTGGTATCTTCATCTTTTTGCTCCTCTTCTGTAGGGTCTTTTCCTATACTATCATTAATGATATTATCCAACCATGTTTCATCATTAACATCCTCATTTATGTTACCTTTATTGAAAATTCTTCTTTGGTAACCTCTGCTTCATTACTCAAGTCAATATGAATTGGGCTTGGTGGAATTTGGCTTTCCTCACTCTAATTTTTGTCAAGAGTAGTGTCGGGCCATACCTCATCTGCAACTTCAGTATTCTGGTTGTCGGTTACCTCACTCTCTTCTCTATCCAATCCCATTGATGAATCATCTTGTGCATCTTTAGTGATGATGTGTTCTTTCTCCGGGCTAGCTTCCTTAGTGGGCTTCTTGAGTAATTTGCACCACTTCTTAATGCTTTTTTGATCTAGGTCAATTAGCTTCCCTTTGAGAAATTTGTATGCTCTCATTTTGGGTGAGAACTCCTTTTCATACTTTTTCATCATTTCATTTATCTCTTCCTTCTTTGAATCAGAAGGCATAAGAGTAAAAAGTACTCTTTCTCTTATCTCTTTTTCTTGATGTAGTGCAAATGTCCATCTTGCAGACAGTCTTTCTGTTAGTTCCTTGGGTACTTCATATTCTGTGAATTGAAGTGGAACATAATGGTGTTTGCACATTTTCGCTATTATAGCTTCTTCAATCTTATTTTGATCCTCTGGATCAAATCTCAACCATTTCCTAAAGTTAGGATCAGAAATAGATTGTGACTCTGAAATGCTCTTACATATTTCATCAATGGTTGTAGGGATCAAGGGTTCTTTCCCTTTTTGAACTTCTGTGCCAACTTCATCCATAGCTGAGTCATCTAGATCTTCTCTTGTTCTAACCAATTTCCTCCTTTTGGTTTGTTTCTCCTTTGGTGAGATTGGTTTGCTTTTGTAGGTTCTCACTCTTCCTTTCTTTAATGGTGAAGGAGTGGTTTCCTTTACTGTTTTGCTTCTTGTTCTTGAAGCAGCTGTTGTCCTTGATTTCTTAGGTGGAGGAGGAGGTGGTGAATCTAACTGTGTAGCCTCTGAATCATTCCTTTTTGTATCTTCACCGATGGGTGAATGGCCCTCGATTTCTTCCTCCTTTCCTTCTGTTTCCTCTTTACCTTCTTCAGTAATTACAAATTTCTTGATTAAGTCCTTTACCATTTTGTTCTTCTTGTTTACAATTTTCTTGACAACAAGATCTGATTTGATTTTTGGTTTGGCTTCTTCATAAGTGCCAAATCTTGCTTGCTTGTTGTCCAATGGTTCATTCAATAGTGCCTAGATGCACTTAGTAGCTTGTCTTGTTTTGATATCATAATCTAGTGGTGATAGCCAAGATTTCCTAGGTACTACTGGTTTGATATAAGTAAAATCAGTATCTACCATAAAACATATATCATCCTTGTGTTCTTCTATCAAACTCTCAGGTATCCTTGTTCTAGCTTGCATCTTTTCCTTAAATCCTTTGAAATACTCATTCATTAGGTCATCAAAATTTGTACCTAATGATTCTATGTGCTCACATATCTGTATGGTGACAGGTTTGCTTGTGTCCCATACTACTTTGCCGGTGGAAGGAAAGTATTCTTCAAAGTAAAAGAATATGTACATAATAAGAGAACCAAACTTACAAGTGTTTGTCCTTGAAGACCTTATGGTGTTCATGTTCTCCTCAAGTTGATTTAACAATATCTCTGAAAGATCCATCTTCTTTCCTAGTTTGATGATCTTGTAGGTTGTGCTCATAGCAGTGCTTGCTATGTTGTTCATTCTGTTGGCCTGAAATATTTTATATCCTACCACACATGCACCAAACTTGAGTTCCTTGTCGGTGATGGTGCTAACCTTGAGACCTCTTTTGTCTAATTTTGCACCTATTAACTTTTCTACTTCCTTCGTGGATGGGTGCTTGTGAGCTTTTGGCTTGACGGTTGTGGGATATCCAGTAACCGCATGAATAACATCTTCTGTTATTCATTTTGGCTCATCAAGCCACAATGTCTAGTTATGCATTCTGCTGAGAACTATCTGTATCCATTCAGTCTTAAAAACCCTAGGAAAGTTTAGTGCATTTGTCAAACCTTTCACATCCAGATGCTTGTGCTCTTCTTTCAGGTTTCTAGTTTCATCACATAGTGCCTTATAGGAATTGTCTAGGTCTAGATCTCCTAATTCTGATATCTTGCAATGAATATAGGACCTTACGTCCTCTACCAGCAAAACCCTAGGTGGGATTCTGGAGAATGCTCTGAAATCATCAGGTTGCGATGCAATTTCTGAGTGTAACTTGTATTTAGGTTCAACACAAGTACTATTGCTAATAAGATTTATTGTTTTCTTCTTATCCTCTTTCAATTTTGTTGTTCTTGAAGTAGATGCCATCGTATTTTGAAATTTAGGGCTTTCTGTAATTAAACACAGTGTGGTCGGTGATTGTAGGTACTTACTAAATCTCTGTGATCACTCGTGAATCTTTTGAGTCGTGTTTGAATCTTGCTGAGGTTGCACTTCAATCTGTTCTTCAATCGCTCTGCTTCGTTGCTCAAAAATTGCAGGTGCGAAATGAGTTCTTCCATCGCGCTTTTATAACTTTTGTGTCCTAAGCTGTCATTAATGCCCAATAACTCGTCGGTGTTCAAAGCCTAAGTTCGTCGGTTGAGGCATAACTAACATCTTCAATGTAGGCGCAAAGTTTCGGGGTAGCTAGCAGCTTTGGTGATTTCACTGATGATTGTCGGTAAAATGGCGACGACAACATCTGTCGGCTCAAAGATCACCGATGTTTGTCGATTACACTTAGCGACTTGGCTTTTGTGTAATGCCCGATACATTTCGGTAAGTAGTGTCAACTTTACTGTGTGTTCACCGATGCTTATTTGTACCCATTAACCGATGGAATTATTTTTCAATAATTTTACAAGTAACAATATAGTGCATCTTCAATAATGCTAATTTTGTCAATATGATCAATGTGTAACGGAACTGATGCATAATATAACTTGTCATAATGCAGTTCCATACTTGTGCAATTTAGTTGGAAATAGTGATGCCACTAGATCCATTGGATGGGGTGTCATCATTTGCATTGCTTGTTCCTACACCTTCAGTGTTTGTAGCTTTTATCCACATCTTGTTTCTCATCTTCTTGATGTCATCAATCGTGTTTCCATTGGGATAAGTGCTTGTTTCTGTCAGTCGGTCTTTGCAATCTTTTATCACATGTCCAACCTTATAACAATGTAAACATGTCATATCTAGATTGATCCATCCTCTTGGTCTTCTAGTCCCAAACATATGAGTTAGCGACTCTTGTCGGTTTATAGCCATTATCAGGTTCTTTTGGTGTCCATGCTTTCTTGTTCTTTTTTCAGCACTCCTGATATGTATGTCCATTCATTTTGCAGGTAGGACAGTACTTGTCCATGTAGGTTTCCTTCTTTGGATTTGTCACCTTGGATGTGCATTCATATGCCTTGTGTCCTTTCTTGTGACATTTATAACAATTACCAATGAAAGTAGATTGTGATTGAGGAATACCTTTCATTTTGTTTCTGCAAATGTTTGAGGTGTGGCCTGGTTTTCCACA
>MU224609.1:1907343-1947178 GCA_018584345.1 Thuja plicata | reverse complement strand
GAAAATGCAATGATGGTTTATTTCTAAATAGCATGCAATAGTTATTAGGAAAGCTCTTTACTTTATGCACACTTCTTTTAAAAGTTTGAAAAGAAAAGAATCATGATAAGTTAGAAGTTAAATGATTTAGACGAACAAAATTTATGTAACGAATATGTTAGAGACTATGTTATAATGAAAGTTATGGAATCTTATGTTCTTTCTTTAATAATGAAAGTTATGGTCAAGTCTTGTTCATTGGGGAACCTAGGGAGAATCTATAATCAAAATGTATAACTTTAGAACTTTATATATATATATATATAGATATATATATATCTATCTATATATATATGTATATATGTATATATGTATATATATGTATATATGTATATATATGTATATATATATACATATATATATATGTATATATACATATATATATATATATATACATATATATATATATATATATATATATACTCTTAATTGAGTAACCTTTCTAGTTTCTTCCTGGTTCCCTGGTGGGGCATGACAGTAATAGTGTGAATACTCTATATATTTTGTAGAATAGTGTATATGTTGTATATTTTGTAAATCTCTATGCATGTCTATATATATGCCTATTTTTGGCCAAGTCTGTGAGTCATGCTTCAGCCCTTGCATGTACTTCAGCTCTGTATATATTTCTTGTATATTCTTCAATGCCTTTTGGACGAGCTTGTCGCACTCCATGTGTCAAAAGCCCCAAATTTGGAGCTCGTTCGAGAGAAACATCCACCTTGTTTGAACTCAGCACCTTGTTGGTTTTGGCCATGGTGGTTTTCTCTCTCCTCTATTAGGTCAGTCTTAATGATGGGTTAAGTTTCCCACGCGAGCATTCAAGTCCGCCCCAAGTGGCATTCATTTCCTCGCGTGTTTAGACAGTTGTGAGAATTAATGCCATAACTCCCATTACTACATGGCCATGTGACACCCCCACGTCAGCCTAATATGGCTCATTTCTAGTCATGTTAGTAATGGTTAGTTTTCCAGACTCCGGGTCCCAGGTCTTCATTTGGTCCTTATTTCATTTTTATCACATATGCTAGGTTCCCCGAAGGCCCGGATAGAGGTCATTTTTATTATATGTATATCTTTTCAGAGTTTGATGTGGGCTAACGATTCTCAGGGGCAGGTGTGACGCGATGGTAAGATCTCCAGAATCTAGAATAATGCAATGTTGTTATATATGTATTGATGGTTGCCCTATTTTGTAGGTTGCCATAATTAAAACTCACCAACCATGTCAGAGGCATCTACATCATCTCCACCTGGGAGCCCAGACCTCCCCACTACCGTTGCCACCCGAGTAGCTGTCAGGACGAAGGTCAAGAAGGCCCTGGAAAAACTCCCATTGACAATGAAGTATCTGAAGAGAGACACTATTTTGGGATCAAAGATTGATTCCAAACTTCAGTTGATCACTGACACTAGTGTCAGGATGTGGGCCGAAATGCAGGCACTGGTAAAAATTATGTTCATACAACAGATGGTCGGAGATCCATTGGCCATCAATGTGGCCAACTTTGGGATCCTCAAAGCTGCTTGCTTCCCCTGCTCCGTGCAAGCCCCGGAGCTCATTTTCACTTTGGTAGGACACTATAATACAGTCGTCTGGGCGGTCATGCTCACCGCCCCAGTTCCAACCAGATACCCAACGCCTATGGTGTCTATGGACACCATGAATTTTCAGGCTGGGCTGGGCCGAAATGCAGGCACTGGTAAAAATGATGTTCATACAACGGATGGCCGGAGATCCATTGGCCATCAATGTGGCCAACTTCGGGATCCTCAAAGCTGCTTGCTTCCCCTGCTCTGTGCAAGCCCCGGAGCTCATTTTCACTTTGGTAGGACACTATAATATAGTCGTTCGGGCGGTCATGCTCGCCGCCCTAGTTCCAACCAGATACCCAACACCTATGGTGTCTATGGACACCGTGACTTTTCAGGCCGGGCTAGGGATTCCCCAATTTGATGATGCAGCTGTCCTCACTGGTGTTAGTAATAACTAAGAGGGGGGGCTGAATCAGTGGCCTCAAAAATTATCCTTCAAACTTAACCACCAATCAATAAACCTTAGATTATTAATTCCCTACAAGATGTATGCCATGAAATACTAATATTGATTAACTGTCTGTCGGTATTTTCTGTCAATCCTTATTCTGTCTTGATTACCGATAAGCAGTATAACTATTTATCGAAACTCAGTAAATAAGCAGAGTATACCGATCAATCCAGTGTTAACTATGTTAGATACAAAACAATAAAGAAATGAATTATACACACATAACACATGAAATTTTAACTAGGACCGGTATACCAAATTTTCACTCTTCTGAAGTGAGCCATGTTAGGAGCCAACCCTGTTAAAGGTTACAAACACACTGTTAAGTGTGACCTTGTTAGAGGATTTTATACATAGAGGTTGTCACTTAGTATTGGGCATCTATTGCTACCATCCTTGAATCAACCTCCTTCTTAGACTGTCAATAGGTATCGGGAAAATCCAATGCTACTTTCATGAATCAACCTTTTTGGCACTCCTTGGGATGTACCTCAATATATAGAAGATTGTTAAGTCATGCTCAGTTAAGAGACTTGATGCTTCAACGGTTAAACTGAAACACTATGACATGTTCATGATGCAACTTTGAATTGCAGATTTTCAGATCTATTTAAGTACATTACCTCTCTGATCAATGTATCAATTCAATTATTTGTGCTCTACACTTTCTGCTCTATGATGTTGTGCTTCACTGTTCGTCGGTGTCTGCAAAATTCCTTCGCTCTCCTTCAACTTGATTGATCAGGATTCTATGAAGTTATTCTTCATTAGTTTCTCTTCAACATCCTCTTTCTATTCACTCCCCTTAATCCCATTCGTAAATTAATTAAGCTTGTCTTATATAGACATGATATTCACTATTTCTTGATTCTTGAATCTTGGCATGTTAAACAATCTAGCCAATTAGATTTAAAGCATAACTCCTGATTTGTCTCGTAATTATCTTCATGCCAACTATATAAATCATTTTTAAATCAATCACTTAACTCTAGTTGAATAAAACAAAAAAACAACCAGTTAAGTCTATCTTTAGCTCTTGCCAGCTAGATATTTTGTCATTTTCTGAACTCTCTGTTCTGTCGATCACCTCTGTAGTTAGTTTTTGGTGAAAAATGACAGTTCCATTGGTGAGACTCCAGTTAGCTTCATGATCTCTGTCCATTGGGCATCATTGGAATTTTACTTGTCAAGCAACCTTCTTACTTTTCTCATCGAGCATCACTATGGTTTTGCTTCATCGAGCAACACTATACTTTAGCTCAGCGGGTATCACTGTGACTGTTCTTCTTTGCTCTGACTGTCGGTGTGCACTCCATCGATGTTGTTTGTCACTTAGTGAATACATGACTTTTATGTATTGCTGAAAGCATAACCTTTATTCCTTTGGTTCTCTGAAGTCTTTGGCATTTTGTACATGACCATACAGGTGATATCAAGTTGACTTTAATGACAATATAATACATTAACTAATATAATGCCTTGCATTATCTTCAACTTAACATTGTCAATCATTCAATCAGTTACATGTCATCAATCTCTCCCTTTGGCATTTATGGCAACATACTATATTATCACACTATACTATTTCTAATACAATATGAAATACAATAGTTGAGATTCATCAAACTACCAATATTTTTGTTATGTCAACCGATAAATGTCTGACCATCAGTAAGCTCTATTTTAACTTAGATTTGATTATCGCGACTCTTTGTATTCTAATGTGTTGTGTCCTCTCCTTGTGTCAATTTTTATCCCTTGACTTCTCTTTCTCTTTTGATGTCTTTTTCTCTTGTCAGCAACTCTCCCTTTGTATAATCTTTTCATACAATTTCTCTCCCTTCCTTTCCAGAAAGATCTGATAATATGGATAATTTCTCTCCCTTTTCTGAAGAATGTGATAATATGGATAATCTCTCTCCCTTTGACAACAATGCTAAACAAATATCTCACAGATATCTGACATTCATGTCAAACAATATTTTCTCTCCATCCATAATATATTCCTTGAATTTTCTTTATCCATCAGTGATTTCAGCAATATGCTCTGGTGCTCGGTGAAGATATATACCTGTTTGTATATAGATGTAACTTTGAAGTTCATCTCTTTGCTTGCATCAAAATTTTGATATTATGATAATATTTAGGATGATGTAGCCTTCAGTATTTTACTAACTAGTAGACAAGGGTTTGACCCCTAGTGTCTTTCTCAAGTACTCAAATGTATCCCTGGGTAGTGGCTTGGTGAAGATATTAGCCAATTGTTCTTTTGATTGCACATACTCAAGTATCACTTCCTTTGCTTGAACTTGTTCTCTCAAATAATGATACTTGATGGCAATGTGTTTAGTCTTGGAATACATGAATGGATTCTTGAAAATGTTTATTGCACTAGTGTTATCACAATAGATAATCATTGGTTCTAAGATCTTCATATGCATACCTTCTAGCAATTGTTTGATCCATGCAATATTTGAGAAATTTGCAGTAGTAGCAACATACTCTGCTTCTGCAATAGACTGAGAGATGCATCCTTGCTTTTTGCTTATCCATGTGACAAGTCTGTCACCCATAAAGAATGCTCCTCCAATTGTGCTCTTCCGGTCATCAAGATTTCTAGCCCAATCAGTGTCGGTAAACATCTTAAGTTCAAATTTGCCTTCTCTTCTATACCAAAAGCCATATTCCTCAGTGTTCTTCAGATATCTTAAAATCCTTTTCACAGCAGTCATATGTGATTCCTTGGGGTTAGCAGAAATCTAGCAACAATTCCTACTGCATGTGCTAGCAACAATTCCTACTGCATGTGCAATATCTGGTCTAGTGTGTACAACATACATGAGTTTTCCAATCATGAATCTGTACAAAGTCTGATTTACCTATGTTGTCTTGTCCTCCTTTGTTAACTTACATCCAGTAGCCATCAGTGTTCCAACTGGTTTGGATTCTTCCATCTTGAATATTTTTAGGACCTCTTTGATGTATTTAGAAATACCTTCACTTTGTTGAATGATCTGTAGACCAAGAAAGAAATTGATCTCTCCAAACATAGACATCTCAAAATCTTTTCTCATCTCATTAGAAAATGGTTTGCATAGCATATCATTGCCTCCAAATATGATGTCATCAACAAATATTTCAACAATCAAAGTGTTAGCATCAGTATCTTCGTTCAAATAAAGATTATTGTTTTCACTAGACCTTACAAGTCCAATACTTATAAGATAGGAATGAATTCATTCATACTAGGATCTAGGAGCTTTTTTCAATCCATACAAGGCTTTGTGAAGTCTACATACCATGTTTCTCTTGTCTGGATCGAAAAACCCTTATGGTTTCTCAATGTATACCTCTTCTTCAAGTATTCCATTTAGGAATGTTGACTTGACATCCATTTGGTATACCTTGAATCCTTTGAATGCAACATAAGAAAGTAGTATTCTTACTCCTTCTAGCCTAGCAATGGGTGCAAAGGTTTCTCCTTAGTCTATACCTTCTTCTTGTACACACCCCTTGCATACTATTCTTGCTTTGTTTCTTGTGACTTCTCCATTCTCATTCAACTTATTCCTGAATATCCATTTTGTACCGATGACATTCTTGTCATCTGGTCTTGGCACAAGTGACCATGTCTTGTTCTTCTCAATCTTCTCAATCTCATCATTTATAAAACTTATCCATTCTTCATTATCAAGTCCAACATTGATAGATTTTGGCTCAAACTCACAAATTAAACAATTTGAGTTTAAAGACTTACTTCTTGTTCTTGTACCAACTTTCTTATCTCCTATGATCTGGAGCTCTGGATGGTTCCTTCTTACATATCTTGGAAGTATAGGTACAACTCTTGGTGTATCAGCTTGATCATCATTTTTATCTTTATTCTGTTCTTCATCACCTTGCATTTTATTTTGATCATTATCCTGACCGTCGGTTGCAACATTCTGTTGTTCTGGAATTAAGCATTATTTCTTGGGCAGAGTTTTGGGTTCTTCATAGTATACAAACTTGTTGTAGTCCTCTGGTTCTTTTGTTCTTTCCAGCTCATTCTTTTCTGCAAATTCATCTATCTTTACATTCGCACTTTCAACAATTTTGTTAGAAGCCTTGATAAGACATTTATAAGCTTTGCTTTTGGTGGAATACCCTAGAAAGATACCTTCATCACTTTTGGCGTCAAGATTTCCATTTCTATCATACTTTAAGATATAACATTGACTACCAGAGATTTTGAAGTAACTTACATTGGGTGTTTTACCATACCATAGCTCATAAGGTGTCTTATTTGTGTCCTTCTTCAATTGTACTCTATTCAGTGTGTAGATGGCAGTACTAATAGCTTCCCTCCAGAATATTTGGGTGATGCCTTTCTCTATCATCAGTGTTATATCACAATAAACTATTGATATGTTCCTTCTCTCAGCAATCTCATTTTTCTCTGGTGTTCTTGGTGCAAAAACCTATCTTTTTATACCATGCTCATTACAGAAATTAGTGAATTCATCAGATATAAATTCTCCTCCTCTGTCTGATCTCAAACATTTCAGATCCTTACCACTTTGTTTCTCTACCATAGCCTTATACCATTTAAACATCTTGAATGCTTCAGATTTATCTTTTAGAAACATAACTGTCATCATTCTAGAGTAATCATCAACAAAGAGAATAAAATACCTATCTCCATAATAACTCTTTGTCCTCATTGGTCCACATAGATCAGTATGGACTAATTCTAGAATATGATCAGATGTATGGGTTTTACTTTTGAAACTAGACTTTGTCATTTTACCTTTTTGACAATTCTTGCACATGATGTTGTCGAGATTTGTCATTGTCTGTAAGCCTCTTACATTTCTCCTTCTGCTTATTTTCATCATGTTGTCAAAATTCACATGACACAATCTTTTGTGCCATAATCATATGTCTTCTTTTCTAGTCACTAAGAAAGTGGTGTTGGTATCATTCAGATAGAATAAGTTACCTTTTGTTTGTTCACCGGTACCAATCAATCTTCCTGATTCATTTAAGATCTTTGCCTTCTTATTCTCAAATGCTACTCTGTGACATGAATTATTCAACTGAGAAACACTCAACAGATTATAATTCAATCCTTTTACCCAGTAATCATTTTCATATTTAATCAGGTTGTTCAACATTATAGTTCCTTTACCTTCAACTGGATAAGGTGTATCATTACCCATTCTTACTGTACCACCATTATAATACTCAAAAGTGTTAAAATTTTCTTTGTCATGTGGTGAGTACAACCACTATCTATAATCTAGATGTCATTCTTGCTAACCTTAGATATGAGTGCAGTTTCTTCATACCTTTCATCTTCATCTGAATCATCCTTCACAGCCACAAATACCATCTCAATGTCTTCATCAGGTTCAGTGTTAGTATCTTCATCTTTTCAAGCAGATAGGTAGCTATCTTTCTTTCCTTTGTCCTTGTAGTCTCGGGTATCTCTTCTTTCTGATTGTCGGTAACCTTTGTAATCTTTGTTACCACCTCTATCATATTTCTTTTCAAAAGATCTGTCATTACTTCTGTCATCTTTTCTTCTGTTAGGACATCTTGCAGAAAAGTGTCCAATCTCTTTACAATTAAAGCATACAAGTGGTAACTTGCCTTTGTATTTACCTTTTCCTCTCTACATTCTTCTAGCCATAAGTGCTTCTATTTCATCTAGATCTTCTTCACTTTCACTTTTACTAGCTCTTCTAGATGTGTGTCTATGACTTGATTTTCTTATTCTCATAGAAGACTTAAATGCAGACTCTAAGTTTGGTAAGACACTATTATCAAAGTTATTCATCTCAAATGGAATCAATCTACCAATTAAACTATCAAGAGTAACTGTATTTTTTGCTACTACTCTCATTTCTTGAATGGCAGAAACTCTAATAGCATATATAGGTAGTAAGGTTCTTAAGATTTTACTTACCACTATCTCCTCTTCAAGTGTACCTCCAACTCCTCGTATAACATTGACTACTTATTTTATTCTTGTGTTGTACTGTGTGATGTTTTCTCCTTCTTTCATACTGAGACCATCAAAATTTCCTCTAAGGCTTTCTGCCTTGGCTCTCAGAACATTTGTATCACTTCCATGTACAAGCTTCAGTTTGTCCCACATATTCTTTGCAGTTTTGCAATCTTTGACATCTTCAAATTCAACATCAGAGAGTGAGGAAGAAAGCTCTATAACCATGCAGTTGTATTCATGCTTCTCTCTCAATTGATCTACTATCAATACTCATGTAGGCAACACATATTCAGTATCTAGGAATTGAGTAACATCATTACCAATACCTAATAAGTGGAGTCTTATCCTGCTTTCCATGAAGCAAAGTTGTCTTTGTTCAACTTGGGCACATCTCATTTGTTCATCTTGTGATCTTGACTTAGGTCTTGAAACCTTCCTTTCTAAGCACACAAGCTCTGATACCAATTGTTAGTAATAACTGAGAGGGGGGCGTGAATCAGTGGCCTCAAAAATTATCCTCCAAACTTAACCACCAATCAATAAACCTCGGATTATTAAGTCCCTACAAGATGCATGCCATGAAATAATAATATTGATTAACTGTCTATCGGTGTTTTCTGTCAATCCTTATTATTTCTTGATTACCGATAAGCTGTATAACTATTTACTGAAACTCAGTAAATAAGCAGAGTATATCGATCAATCCAGTGTTAACTATGTCAGATACAAAACAATAAAGAAATGAATCATACACACATAACACATGAAGTTTTAACGTGGAAACCCTGTTAGGGGAAAAACCACTGGGACCAGTACCCCAATTTTTCACTCTTTTGAAGTGAGCCCTGTTAGGAGACAACCTTGTTAAAGGTTACAAACACACGATTAAGTGCGACCTTGTTATAGGATTTTATACATAGAGGTTTTTACTTAGTATTGGGCATCTATTTCCACCATCCTTGAATCAGCCTTCTTCTTAGACTGTTAATAGGTATCGGGAAAATCCAATGCTACTTTCATGAATCAACCTTTTTGGCACTCCTTGGGATGTACCTCAATATATAGAAGACTATTAAGTCCTGCTCGGTTAATAGACTTGATGCTCCAATGATTAAACTAAAACACTATGACCTGTTCATGATGCAACTTTGAATTGTAGATTTTCATATCTATTTAAGTACATTACCTCTCTGATCAATGTATCAATTCAATTCGTTGTTCTCCACACTTTCTGCTCTGTGATGTTGTGCTTCACTATTCGTCGGTGTCTACAAAATTATTTAGCTCTCTTTCAGCTTGATTGATCAGGACTTTATGAAGTTATTCTTCATCAGTTTCTCTTCAGCATCCTCTTTCTATTCACTCCCCTTAATCCCATTCGTAAATGAATTAAGCTTGTCTCTTATATAGACATGATATTCATTGTTTCTTGATTCTTGATTCTTGGCATGAAAAACAATCCAGCCAATTAGATTTAAAGCACAACTCCTTATTTGTATCATAATTATCTTCTTGCCAACTGTACAAATCATCTTTAAATCAATCACTTAACTCTGGTTGAATAAAACAAAGAAAACAACCAGTTAAGTCTATCTTTAGCTCTTTCCAGCTAGATATTTTGTCATTTTTTGAACTCTCTATTCTGTCGGTCACCTCTGTAGTTAATTGTCGGTGACAACTGACAGTTCCATTGGTGAGACTCCAGTTAGCGTCGTGATCTCCATCCGTCGGGCATCATTGGAATTTTACTCGTCGGGCAACCTTCTGACTTTTCTCGTCAGGCATCACTGTGGTTTTGTTTCATCGGGTAACACTATATTTTAGCTCGTCGGGTATCACTATGGCTGTTCTTCTTTGCTCTGACCATCGGTGTGCACTCCGTCGGTGTTGTTTGTCACTTAGTGAATACATGACTTTTATGTATTGTTGAAAGCATAACTGTTGTTCCTTTGGTTCTCTGAAGTCTTTGGTATTATGTACATGATCGTACAGATGATATTAAGTTGACATCAATGACAATACAATACATTAATTGATTTAATTCCTTGCATTATCTTCAACTTAACATTGTCAATCTTTCAATCAATTACATGTCATCAACTCAGTCTTTGGCCTTGGAGGAATTTCAGAAGTTGGAACTCATGGCCTGGAAATACATCAACAATAATTGGCTAAAGACACCAAAGAAAGACTCCAAAAAGATGAAGTTGGAGATCCCCCAGACAGAATTCAAAGAAAGCATACAAATGGGGATCATCGCACTATGCAGGGTCTTCAAATAGCCCCATTCCTAGGAATTCTTAGCATGGATGTACTATTTCTTGTTAGGCATCACCTCTGGCAATCAAAACCTTGATTGGGCCACAATCATTGCAAATCATGTGGACTCCCAACTCCTCCAGATCACCAGGTCCTCCAAATTTGACATGACATATTTTGTTTTGTGGGCTCTGGCACAACAACGCCCCATCACAAATGGGTTTTTAACAATGGGTGTACTTAGGATTGGCCCGAGTCAGAATGCTCCTTGGGATTATTTCCCACAGATCCAATGGGATGCTAGTTTCCTCAGCTTCTGTCAAGTGAATGACGCCTTCATTACTACAACCTCCTCACACCTACTCGGGATGCCAAATACCAGATCTCTAAGGAGGCAATGGATTTGGTCAGAAATTATGGCCATTATTACATTCATTTTTAATAACATACTTACATTCGGGTGACTGGATTCTTCGAGAAGCCCTATTTATTACCCAAAAATTATGGGGATAAAATAATTCTTTTAGAATACTGCAGGCAAATTCTGGAGCTGCACGCCCTCTTCACAGTGAAGAAGGTGACAAATGTCCCATTCCCAATCACTTGTGGGAACTACTCTTGTAGTATGGCCATGGAAAAGGAGGCAGACAATGAACTCAAAAGTCTGGGGCTAACAGAGTTTTATCTAGAGCAGAAGAATTTTGATCCGCTAGGCAAAATAGCAATAGCACTTCCCCGGGAATCAGAAACCCATGAGTATTACATAGAATATTTTTGGGAAGACTGCCAAGATGAATTCTAATTTTGGAACTGGCATTTCGTCTAGATGACAATGAGAATGATGAAGAGGCTCAAGCTTCGAAAGTTCTTGGATGACTTTTCAGATACCGTGTCCATAGTGGACTTGCAATATAAAGAAAAGGGAGTAGATAAGATGGCCCTCCCTCCGGTGGATTGGGATGCACAAGAGGGTCCAACAATAGAGGACCCCACCCACGACGTGATTGAGCGCAGTCATGCACATATCAAAAGGGCATGCCCAAGAAGTACATGTAAAGTTGGCCCATTTCTGCAAGGTTCAAATTTTGGGGCCGGAACCTCCTCGCAAGGTGAGGATAGAGGGAAGAGAAAGATGGGGACCCCATCCCAAGTTCCATCCGCAGCCCCCATAGGGAAAAAAATGCAACAAATGCTCAAAGCCTCCCAGCAAATGAAAGAAAAGTTAATCACCCGGTTGGCCACCCCGGCCATTATGATCAGACCTGTTTTCCCTCACACTTCCCCTTCACTTGTAGCATTAATGGTCTGAGCAACAGGGACCGGGGCAGAGGAAGAGAGGGAAGCCATGTTGGATGTAGGGCCCCCTTTGGTAACCAGGAGGAAGAAGAAAAAGACAAGTAACGCTTAGCTGAAGGTGGAGCCAGAACTTGGGATTCCTAGCATCCCTGAAATATAGATTATTTCCTCAGACTCTCCGGAGCTAGACAATCAACCCGAAGCTCCCCCGAAGACCTCCCCTCCACACGATGACTTTGACGACATGTTCAGGGAAGATGAGCTTGTAGAACTACAAAGGGGATATCAGGAAGGCAGTGGAAGAAATAGCTGTCCAAGAGGAAGTGGTGATCCCTCTTGAGAAGAAATCCCCAGAGAAAGAGGTTGCCCAAGAGTAGGAAGTCCGGGGAGAACCAGAAAAGGAGCCTGAATAGACGAACATCTTTGACATCCTAGAGATACAGGTTGCAAGTGCCACGAAGGGCAGGCAGGTACAGGATGAGCAACTGGCATCGACTGAGGGAACCGAACCTATGGGAACAACCATAACCTCAAGTGTCATGCTCCAGATGTCGCCTCTAAAGAAGGTAACATTTGGTGAGGTGATCTCAGCGGCCGCACAAGAAAACTTTGGCCAGCTACCTCATACACCTCCTAAAGATATTCTGACAAAGGAGAACATCTTGATAGACGAGGCCGAAGAACAACAATAGCAAGATGAGGGGTAGAACCCCGAGAATACAAATGTAGAATCTGACGCTACTAAAGACGCGGACACTAGGGCGGATGATACTAATGGCACTAAGGTGGATGATGCTGGTGGTATGGAAGATACAAGAAAGGAGTCCAAAGGGGCTCAAAATATCGAGGATGCACAACAGAACCCCGGAGGGGATTCACGGGATCAAACTCTGGTAGCAAGGCCACCCCTGTCACCATAATGGTTGGTGGATTCTAGAAAAAGGAAGGCCCTAGCACTAGCCAAGGCCTATCTCTCCTTGGAAAAGATGATGGTGCAAGCACAGAATCCCCCCAAGGCAAAGAAGGCCCAGATAGTCCATACCCTCCAGACTGGGCCGAGCGGAGACACAGTTGCGGTAGTCGCAACACCTCCCCCAGATGCAGATGCGGAAACAGCAGAGGCTGAAGATTATGCAATCATAAATATATCTCTGGGGAAGAGGAGAAAGTAGGGTGAATTGGACCTGCTAAAAGAATTAGCCAAGGCAATAGAATCCCACTATGAGAAAGAAGCCCAAAAGATCAGAGAAGAGAAGGAAAAGAACACAAATATTGTTGGGTTATTGACAGAACTTTCCCAACCCATCAATGTCATTCCTCCAGAAGCTTCCACATCTGGAGCATGGCTCCACAAGGGTGACATAGATGCACTAAGGAGTATGAAAAAGAAAGTGCAAGCAGCTGATGATTAGGTGGCAGAACAGGTGGGAAATGTCTATCATTTCTTAGTAACGACTCTCTCAGACTTGTATGCCGCCAGCAATGTTATACATCAAGAAAAGACCATTATCTCCATCTGGAAAGGAGAGATCAAAAAATATGAAGCATGGATAGGAGAGTTAGGAGAACTCATGACCCTCGGGGAGGAAATTGTTTTTGAGGCTGAAATTTTAAGAGAAGAGTCCTTCGACTTCGTCCAGACCCAGGACTCCAGACTTGATCTCACATTGGAGGTGATCAAGAAATTGGTAGGGGCCCTATGGGACAAAGCTCTGGAGGTAGATTATTCTTTGAATTTATACAAGGCATTTATTTCAATGGTTTCGGGAGTCGATCCCTTTAGCACATAAATATGCACCTCAGAGGAGTATGTCATGGGAAAGTTCGACGAGCTAATGGAGTCTCGTTACCAATCCCCAGAGGGAATTGATGGAGCAAAAATGTCACGAATATCACGCATGGTGCTCTGGGGTCAAGATGCAATAAAGATGGCCGCTGAATTCAAGGAAAAAAATCCAGATCTGGGTGAACAAGTGGAGGCAGCCAAGTACATCGGGCCGGCCTCAGGGACATTGATGAGGATGGAATTGCCCAAATCCTAGAAACATTCAAGGCTAGCAAGGAACAATAAGGTCCTCTGAAGTCTAGAGATTTTCACCAGCAGAGCACATTTTGTATTTATTTTTCTTTGAGTGCAAGCTCCCAAATCCCAGAGTTCTGGATCCACAGTTTTGAATTCTTTGGATGACCCACATCCAGGTTCCCCGGAGCCGACTGGTCATTATCAGGCAGTTGATAAGGGTGTCAGAAAGTGGGTGACCCCAGCAAGGCACATTGACTTGGGGGATGGTTCTGACAGATGATATTCCCAAGGCATCGCTCCAACATTAAACACCTGGCGTATCAGAGATAGTGAGCCACTTTTTCATTGATGAGGCATGTAGCCTTGATCCCCGGGGGATCAGATTTCCTCTATTCTCCCATTGGCTTTCTTCTCGACGCCGATTCTTCCATACCTCCTTTCTAGTCTCATTCTTCTGACATGTCAGATCTCTACCCTCTTCGACATTGTTGTAGCATGGTGCAGGTAGTACCAGCCACCGGAAATTGTATTTTGTTGTTGAGTGTAAGGATAAGTTAGGTTAATTTTAGGGAAAATAGGTGTATAAATAATAGGTCTGACCTCATTCCAGAGGTCAGAAAAATTGATGATTTTATAGTCCATAGCTATAGCACTTTAGTACTTTCATTTCTTGTAGTTGTAGAGCTCAATGCTCCTTAGTTCTTAGAAGCTCTTGGTAGATAGATGCTCCCTTAGAGCCATTATTGTATGCACTAGTGCTGTTGGAAACCTATTAATGAAGAAAGAAGAGTTTTGGCAATGAAGTTGTTAGCGTTCTAATCTCTATGTTAACATTCTTTCATGCTATATGTTTCTAATGTCCCTTGCTCTAATATTTTAAGTAGATTAATGAACTTCTTTTCCCCTTGCTATTGAATGTGTATGAACTGGTGGCTTTGTTTACATTCAGTATTTTAGTGTAGCATGTTAGAGCATGGTTGATGTTTTAAATGTATTTGCATGACTATAAGTAGAATGGAATACTTCTAACCCTGGCATATCTTTTGAAGTTTGTTTTGATAATCCAAATGCTTGCAGGGAACCCCTACTTACCTAAATCCTGGGAGAAGATGAGCCAAGAAAACTAGCTATTCCCCCGAACAAAATAGTCACACTCCCAACTTATCTCCTGCACCATCGAGACCCAACTCTCACGTGCTTGAAGGCCTGAAGAATTTATTTCTCAGACAATCTTTACAGGTGAAGTTGGCCGGTACCCTAGTACTTGGTGACAACTTACATTTGTTGGTAGACCTGGTCACAAAGACTCATCAACAGAAATTGATGCTAGAAGGAGGGCACGAGCTCGTCCCCTTCTGAGGATTTGGATTTGACACTGCTTGAGGTTTCCCCAAGCTATACTTTTAGGAATCAGACCTTTAGTGGGATTGGATCTTTTTCACCCACATGATTCAAAAGAGTCCTTAGATTAACCCCCAATCCTGGAAGGTTTGTTGAACTTGAGCCTCCCGCTCAAAAGAAAAGGACCCCGAAAGCCAAACAACTAGTTAGCCTTTTCTAGGGATCTACTATGTCTTAGAATACCCAAGACTCCCAAAAAATCCCAGGGATTAACACTCAGCCTAATCAGAATCCAACACCCCTAATGGCTACGTACTTTGGTAATACCGGGTCCCCAATGGGACAGTTTTTGCGTTCAACCAACGATCTTCCTTTGCACCTGGGGAAGATCTGTCCCCGATATGAGCACTTAGGCTCACAAACCATAGAAGAGAATCTGCAGGCATACAAAGATGCAATGAACTGACACCAGATCCAACATCATGACATTGTGACCCGAATGTTCCCTCTGTCCCTGTGACAGAACAAGCTGAACTAGTACCTTAACTTGCCAGCCAACTCCATCAACAGTTGGTAGGACATGGAGGACACCTTCTTGGCATCCTTTCACATACACATGGACCTAGCATGGTCTCATAGCTAGTTCATCTCTATTAGGAAGGAACCAAACGAACCCCTTGTAGCATTTAACCATCGGTTCCATTGCACCTTGAAGCGGTGCATGGGTCCTTTCATCCCATTCACAAATGTAACCATCCAGACATACCTTAATGCAATGGACCCTTTTTTTTCCACCCTCCTATGGATAACTATCGCCCCCACTGACTGAGATACTCTGGAAAAGGTTTACAACCTAGCCTTGGAGTTGTCCCGCGGTCTGAACAAATCACCCGACAGGATTGAGCAGAGCATGCCTTTCAACATGATACCTAGCAAAACTTCTTACGCTAGTGATACAACCCCAATTAGGTAATGGGTGTCCCTGCATGGCCATGAATCCCCCACCAATGCTGATAGACCAGCAGGCCTGGTATGTATACCCATCGCAAGTCCAAACAACACCAGATCTAGAATTTGTTCCCTGGAACCAGCTACAACAAATGCAACAACCACAGACCCAAAATTCTTGAGTGCCTTTCTTCTAGTCACCCGTGGTGGGAGGATTGTCACCCTCGACTTTGGAAATTTCTACTGCCTTCCCTGGGAACCAACCGCAACAACTGTCACACTGTGATACGAACACCTAGCTGTCCGCCGAGGTTGAATCCCTCTGATGATTATTGTCCTCACTAACTATGAACATGGGATAGCTGAAGGTGGGGTCTCTCACACCCCACAACACCAATTCCCAGAGAGGGAACATCTTCTCCGGCCAATGAAATACCAATGCCGGGGGGAAGGAATTACAACAATGGGCCTCGGCCTAGCCAACAACAATGGAACAACAATACCAACACCAGAGGTCCTCCTCCAAACCAAAACACCAATTAGGGTAGTGTTGGACCTTCCCATTTCATGCTAGTCACAGAAATCTAGCCCCTGACTAACTGGTGTAGATTGCACGACACCGACTCTCATTCTGAGGTGAACTATGCTACACTGGAGAAGGTCATCATGATCTCCCAGTTAGATAGACAACAAACTGTTGATCCTACTCCTCTGGAATCACCCGTACAAGAGCCCACTTATAGTGCCTTCACCTATGAGACCATCTTCTTTGGGGTAGACAAGGAAGACAAAGAAGAACCCAGACTACAGGGGTTCTTTGATGAATCTATTTTGTCCTTTGAGGCTAATGCCTTCACCAACCCATGGACTCCCTACAATACTCAGAGTCAAGCTAGTAAAGGACCAATTTACATGCCAACACCTCCCAAAGATACCCCTCCCTGGAATAATACAATTGATCGCCCCTTCCCTCCAAAAGGCTCTAGCTCTAATCAAGCTAAGGACCCGGCTGAGGGAAGCCAACAATTCCTGGGGGGAATGTTTGACATCACCAAGGCGTTAGAACAAACCACCACCTCCATGACCCTGATGGAGGTTTTGCTGAGCTGTCCTGACCAAAGGAAGTCTCTTCTAAAGCTCTTGGGAAAACTGAAAGCTATCAGTCGCCCACCAAAGACTGTCACTTTTGATGACACAAATGCAACTATCTTCTGGGGTAACACTGAGGATCCTCCCTTCTTGCTAGGTTTGAACATAGAAGGGAAGAACCTACATAATTTCTTGGTAGACTCCAATGCTTCAGGCAAAATCATGCCCTTATCAATATGATAGAAGCTCAGACTCCATCCTACCCCATCTAAAGGAGTAGTAGTCTAGCTAGACAAAACTACTGTAAAAATGGTGGGTGAGCTGAAGAACGTCCGAATTCATCTCATACAAGACCCTAGGATATCAAGGATCATAGACATCTAAGTGGTGGACATCTCAGAGGCTTATGGGATGTTGCTAAGTCACAATTGGTCCAAGGCTCTTAATGGGTATTTCTCCACTGACTTTTCCCACTTATGGCTCCCCTGGGAGGCAGAATCTATTCAGATCCAAGTAGAAAGTGAACCCAGGATGAAATAGGCCCTCACCAAAGTCAGGAGGGTAAATTAAGTCCTCTTCTCTGAGACTTCCCCTAGGGTGTATCGACCCATTGAGATCCTCACATCTGATATCATCCCCTGGAAGGATCCCATAGTTTCTCAGAGAATGCAGGAGCTGGACAAAAAACTAAGGGGTGAGGTTAACTCATAGGGTATCGCAGCAACTCCCACTACACTCTTATCCGACACTTGGTTTCAGATGCATTATCAAAACCATTCTAAACTAGAGTGTGATCCTTGTATCTCCACTGCTACTCGTCAAATCAATGCCCTCAGGGAGACTGAACATAAAGCAAGCATGCTTGGACCCAGTAATCCATCCAGCAACATCCCCGTGGTGTTGCTTGTCCAGGCATCCCAACCACAGACTTCTCTAGAGTAAAACCCCACCCACGTGTTATCAGAGCCGGAGGAAACTCCTCCCAGTCTCCCCAAAAATAATCCAAAGGCCACTTTGCCTTCCCAGACCTAGAAAATGAACAATGACTTGTGGACCTTGAAGTTTGATGGGTCTCAATCTAAACAAGGCTGCGGGGCCAGAGTGGAATTGATAAACCTATGGGGGAAATCCTTCCTCACGTCTTATAGACCAAAGTTCAACTACATGAGAAACATCATGGAGTACGAGCAACATAAGCCATGTAAAATCTTTCTTACCTTAATTTTTTTTAAAAAGCTTGTCTAGTTTCTTTAAAGTTTTTAAAATGTAAGTCATTTCAATTTACTTTTATATTAAAGTATTGTTAATATATATTTTTTTTTTATAAAAAGTAATTTGATATTTAAACTTGTGATTTTTTAACAAAATAATTTTAATTTATTCAAAAAGAAAATTCATAACTCTAATTTAGATTTTATTAAATTTGAAATACAAAGTGTTTACATTAACATTGTTTTTTAATCAAATTGAATGTTTTACTAAAAATTTTAATATAAACAGGTATTTTAATTTATTTAAAATTTTGTAACTCCTTTCAAATAAGGGGGATTTTTTTCCGGTTCTCTATTTATTATCATCATGTCTCTGTTTAAACTCACTCATTCAAATTATCCTGTTTGGCGAACTCACATGTCCGATCTTTTAAAAACTCAAAACTTGTTTGATGTTGTGTCTTCACCTAATGTGAAACCAACTTCCACTGCTCCTCACGCTGACCAGGATTCCTGGCAATCAAAAGATGACCAAGCATTTGGCCTAATTGGCCTCTCACTAAATCTAGAATTATACCATCTTATGTCAGATTGTACTACAGCACATCAGATGTGGCATGTATTAGAAAACACCTTTCAAACTTACACGAAACCTATCTTTACTGGTAAACTCTATGATTTGAAAGATAACCATATTCCTGCTTCTTTAGCTGATAATTATTTCTGTCCCGTTGACGGAATTGCTAATGTTTCTGTTCCAAATGATGTGCTTTATGCTCCTGTCTTGCAAGATAACCACATCTCTGTTTCTACTCCTCACATTAACAATAATATTGATACTCTTCAAAAGGATAATTATGAGCATAATAATCTATTTACTGTTGATGATGATGGTAATAATCTGTTTTACACTCTTATTGATGATATGTTTGACCAAGAAGATGAAATTATCTCTAACTTTCTTAATGTTACTTTACCTTCTTTTGATTATCCTATTACAAATATGGTTATTAATCAGGATGAAATTTATGATGAAGGTACCAATCCTATGATTATTGTGGAGGTTAATGATAATAATGATGATACTTATACTAGCTCTCCTCATGATATTTCATATATTGATGAATATGTTACAGATTTGTTTTATGCAACTGGAGATTGCATTCCTGAATCTATGACTCATGATTCACATTATGATGAATACGTCACAGATTTATCTTGTGCAACTGAAGATTGTCTTCCTGATTATTTGCCTCATGATTCGCAATATGATTTTTCTTTCCAAAGTGTTACTGATTCAGCACTAGGTGATCCCAATGATGGGCACTCTACTAGTGGTTTTTGCCTTCTTACATGCTCAAGTATTGATTATGTTCCTATATGCTCCAAAGTAGACTATGAATTTCATGACACTCAAATGGTGATTATGGAGGACCAACCTCCTTCTCTAAACTCTAACCTTCTTGATGATATTATTGATGTTGATTATCCTATTTCTATTCCTTATTTTGTATCTAATATTGATTCCAATTGGTTTACACAATCTCTTTATGAAATGAATAATATATTTAATGTTTCTCAATCTATTTTTACTTTATCAGATTTTAGTGACTCGTATCAAAAGGGAGATCCCAATTATGGGAGATCCACTTGTGGTTATTATCTTTTTTCAGATGATATTCCTTGGAGAAGAAACTATGTACTTGAACATTTGGGCCTATCTCAACGAGCACCTAAACCTTTGCATTACAACACTCAAAGGACTCCTATTTCAAGATCAAAGCATTTATCATTACACCATCACCTAATATCAGCTCAAAATGAAGAAAATCAAGCTTTCATCTACTACAAGAAGGACAATCCAGTTGCAGATTATTGTAATTACCCCAAGTCAAGATTAAAGGGGGGTGTTAGAATTTGTAATCTTTCCTTGGTGTATCTATAAACCAAGGTTAGACTATTATTCTTTTCTTGTTGTAATATATTAGGATATAAGCCAAGGTATCCTAATATACTTATTTTTTGTCTTCTTTCCACTACATTCTATTTCGTCTTCTAGTGGAATATGTGAGGACAAATATTTATTGTAATTTGTAAATTAGGTTTTTCCTCCTTATGAGGAACCTCACACTTGGCTCACACACTCTCATGAATGTGGCTTACATGCACATGAGAGTTACATTTTGACCTCCTTCACTCATCTCTACTTATAGAGATATTTCTCCACACACTCAACACTAATTTTTCTCACATTTCTCTCACACAATTTCTCTCTCTCTCTCTCTCTCTCTCTCAATTCTATCATATTGTATTGAGCTAAGTGGTCACATTCTCTCTCTCTCTCTCTCTCTCTCTCTCTCTCTCTCTCTCTCTCTCTCTCTCTCTCTCTCTTTTTTNTCTCTCTCTCTCTCTCTCTCTCTCTCTCTCTCTCTCTCTCTCTCTCTCTCTCTCTCTCTCTTTAGGCTTTTCATGCCTCATTCATAATTCACAAGGGGTTTTCTTTGCTTTCCCCTTTCAAATTCTTGTCTCCTCTTTACTTTTTGGTGTATGCTCCTAGTTCTTGTGCTAATTCATGGTATTTTTCCTAACTCCTCACTCTTGGATTAAAAAATTTCTTGCATTTCCATAGTTATTCTTTATCATTTTTAACAATGACCAACATATCCTGGCCTTCATGGCCAATATCGGCATTTTTGAGGACCATATAGTGGAAGAAAGAGATCATGAAGATACTAGGCAAGGTGAAGAAGACGATGGGATCATAGACTTGCCAACCAACACCATCCCTAAGGGGATGGTATCGGTAGAATGTATCTTTGACTTGGACCCTCAGGGCTGGGAAAAGATATCATCCTCCTCAGAGGGAGGAAAATTTGAGAAAGTTACATCGGCCAGCCCAATGAAGAGAAATTGGTACACATTGGCACCTCCTGCTCCCCAAAGGAGAAGGAGAAGATTCTTGCGGTTCTCCAAGAATACATTGATGTAATTGTGTGGGGGTATGAGGATCTGAAAACCTATGACATATCCATCATGACCCATACCATCCCACTGAAACTAGATTCTAAGCCCTTTCGGCAAAAGCAAAGACTGGTAAACCCACTGATCAAGCCTCTAATCCATCAGGAGGTTCAGAAATTGCTATCAGCCCAGATTATCTTTCCTATCCGGCACATAATGTGGGTTGCCAACCTTGTCCTTGTAAGGAAGAAAAGTTGAGAGATCCACCTTTACATGGATTTTTTCAATCTAAACAAGGAATCTAAGAAGGATAATCACCCTCTCCCCTTGTTGGATGAGGTATTTCAAATCGTGAATGGATCACAAATGATGTCCTTCCTAGATGGGTACTCTGGGTATAACCAGGTCATGGTTAAGTACGAAGATAGAGACAAAATGACATTCACCACCAAGTGGGGAATGTTTGCATAATGGAGGGTGTCCTTTGGCCTGATCAACATAGGGGCCACATTCCAAAAGGCTATGGACATTGCGTTCAAAGGCCTAGTGAACCGATGCATAATCATCTACATGGATGATTTAACTATCTTTTCCCAGGACAGGCGTGATCATTCTGCCCACCTCACCCAGATTTGCAAGAGATGTCATCAGTACGGAATATCCCTCAACCCTAAGAAATGTATATTTGGGGTCACTAAAGGGAAGCTACTCAGGCATATTGTCTCTGAGAAGGGTATATCTATTGACCCTGAGAGAGTTGAAGTGCTGCTAAATCTACAGATGCTTGACAGCAAGAAAGAGATGAGATCTTTCTTTGGGAAGATCAACTTTGTCTGGCAGTTCATTACTGGATTCACCGAGATAGAAAAGCCACTCAATGAGATGATGAAGAAAGATAGAAATATTGATTGGAGTCCTGAAGCAAAGTGGGCATTCACCCAGATTAAGCAAATGATTTTGGAGGCACCAGTCTGGGCTAGTCCGGACTACTCCCTCCCTTTTCACATATACTCCTTTGCTTTGCCGCATTCTTCCATGGCAGTTTTTACCCAGAAGGTCAAAGGGGAAGAATGACCAATATCTTTCATTATCTCCCCCTTCAAGAATGTCAAAGTTCGGTATTCACCTTTGGAAAAGCAGGTCTTTTCTCTCATCCACACCGTGAAGAAATTTTGGCATTACATTCTCCAAAGAAAATTACATGTTGTCATCCTGGACCAGGCTGTTAAGTCTCTACTCCTATAGAGAGAATTGGATGAACAATGGTGGAAATGGATGGCCATCCTCCAAGAGTATGATTTGGAAATGCAACCCATGAAGATAGTTCGAGACCAGGGACTATGTAGAGCAATGGCAGAAGGAACTCCCGACATCGAATGCCAGACTTATATAGTGGAGTTGATCACTCAAGATCTGTGGTATACCAACCTATTATAATTATTACTAAGCAATAGATGCCCAAAGGGGCTACCCACAAACAAATTTCATGCCATGTAGCTGAAAAGCACATGCTTCATGATAAAAAAATGGAACGCTTTTTCGCAGGAACTATGAAGGGGTATACCTCCGATGCATAGATAGGGACCAAGCTGTAAAAATGATTGAAGAATTCCATGGGCAGTTTGGAACTGGGCATGGCTCAGCTAATGCCACCGCCCATTAGATCCTCTGAGCTGGATACTATTGGCCCTATATCTTTAAGGATGTCTACACTCACGTTAGGAGGTGTCACACTTTCCAAATAGCGGTACATCGTGAGAGGAACCTGGCCATGCCTTTGCAGCTGGTCTTCAAAGCTAGACCCTTCACCCAATGGGCATTTGAATTCATCGGGGAAATCAACCCCAACTCATTTTCCAACCACTAGTACATCCTGACTGCTACCAATTATTGCACCTGGTGGTCTGAAGTGATTCCTTGCAAAAAAACATGGCAGATGTAGTTATTAAATTCCTGGAAGAAAATATCATCACGTGATTTTGAATGCCATTTGCTATAGTGTGTGAAAATGGTCTGGCATTTTCTTCAGCACAATTACTTGAATGGACCTATGACTAAAAGATCACCCTGAAGTTATCCAGAAACTATTACCCCCAGGGAAAATGGTGTTGCTAAATCGACCAGTAAAAATCTACTTGAGGTGATCAAACATCTATTAGAACAAAGACCTCGGGACTGGCACCAAAAGCTTAGGTTTTCCCTCTAGGAAGATCACATCCAAATAAAGGTTGCCCTGGGGACATCCCCATTCCATCTAGTTTTTGGCCTGAATCCAGTATTCCCCATCAGCTTATAGATCCTGGTACTTCAATTTATAAAGGAATTCAGCAACTGGGATAACATTGTTGAGGTTCGACTCCTAAATCTGGTACGAGTGGAGGAGCAAAGAGACACAACCCTTGAACATTTCATGCATCATCAAGCAGTAGTAAAATGATGGTTTGATCGAAGAGCCTAGTATAAGGCCTTTAAGATTTTGGACTTGGTCCTCTTATGGGACAAGGCCTGAGAAAAGAAGGGAAATCACACTAAGTTCCAGCGGTCTCGGCTCAGACCATATCTAATATCTGAGATCTGCGAGGTAAATACTTATCACCTCAACACTATGACTGGAGAAGCCATCCCATTTCCTGTCAATGGTCAATTTCTCAAACACTACTTTGAATGAGGTATATGGTAAGTTTTTCTGAAGTTGTATCATATGTAAATTCTTGCTTGTAAATATCTCTCTCGGTGCTCTGTTTGGAGTACCTTTGCCTTGTAAGTAGTTCTGCGGGCCATCCTCTAGGATAGCCTTTTCTTTGTGTTTTTGTTTGTTGTTGGTTTCCCTTTGTTTCCTTTTTTTTTCTAGGTTTCCAGCATGTTTCCTTCTCTTTGTAGATAGGTATGCTTTGCATAACATCTAGTCTTTGGAACGGTGCCTTATGTATTTTGGGAAATTTGGAATCTATGGTTAGTATGGTGGAATTTTTCTGTGCTCTGGAGTAATTTTGTAAGTATGGTAAAATGTTATGGGTAATATTCATTAGGTTCACATCTTGATAGTCTAGACATCAGTTAACAAGAAATCTAAGAAGCAAGTAATCAGACACCTTGAGGGCAAATTGGTTGCACTAGTTATTGACCAAGTCTGAAAATAATTAAAATATCCCAGGTCCAGAACATTCTCTCCTATTTGGTAATTTAAAGGTGGATGGTGAGGTGAAAGAAGTACCACCATTAAACTTAGCTAAGCTTAAGCTTCATGGTGAAAGAAGTACTGCATTTCCCATCCAAAAAAAGAAAAGAAAAGAAAGAACTAGAGAATAGAGAATTTCGGTATCCGGGGGAAATGTACAGGATATGACAACTTTAGTTTGATTTACTTAGTGCCTCCTCTCTACTTCTCCTAGAGGTCATTGGCTTGGTTTTCTTTCAAAGCACACACTTCTTAACTGACGAAAGATAAAAAGATTGAATCAATGGTGAGTCCGATTTTCCTAGACGCCTCGCTCTTTGCAAGCAGAATGCTCCAGGTAAAGATTAATTCTAGTTTTGGTAACCAGAGATTCTAAAGTTCTGGAATGCGCTCAGACATTCATCCCAGATAGTCACCATTTGTTATGCCCTTCATACTCATCCCTACATTTTGTAGGCAAAATGTTGGGTCCCCCTTTTTTTCTTTTTCTCTTCCTTTTGGTTTCTTTTGTTTCCTTTGTTTTCTCTCTGGGCTTTGTTTCCATGAGGGTTGTTTTTCTTTTTCTTTTGTCTTCTTTTGTCTTCAGGACCCAGTCCCGGAGTTTGTTTTTTATTTTAGTCAACCGGATTCTGGACTCTGGGATTCTCTGCCATCATGTCTTCTTTTGTTAGAAGGTGTGGCTACATGGAATCCTTGGGCTCGGAGTCCATGGGTTTGCTTGTCCCAAAGTTTGCGGAAAGAATGCAATGCATTTTTACCCTAGGGGTATAAATAGAAGTTACCTATCATTTTCACATTTACCATGATTAAAACACTTAGAGCGATTACTAGAGCGATTAAGGTGATTCAAAGTGATTAAGTGCAGAGTGCTTTGGTGATTAGCAGCAACTAATTAAACAGTGATTTGCAATGCTTTCTCGTGGTTGCTTGAAGGTGAATTTGTTGCAAAGCACCCCCGTACTCATCTGTCCCACATTCCCCGTGTTCCCAGGTAGGCTTTCGACTCTGCCAAGTGAATGACACCTTCATTTACTACAACCTCCTCACACCTACTCAGGACACCAGATACCAGCTCTCTAAGGAGGCAATGGATTTGGTCAGAACTTACGACCATTATTACATTCAGTTTCAACAATATACTTACATTTGGGTGACCGACTTCTCTGGGAAGCCCTATTTATTACCCAAACAATGTGGGGATAAAATAATTCTTTTAGAATACTAAAGGAAAATTGAGGAGCTACACGCCCTCTTCACAGTGAAGAAGGTGACAAACGTCCTATTCCTAATCACTTGTGGGAACTACTCTTGCAGTATGGTCATGGAAAAGGAGGCAGACAAGGAACTCAAAAGTCTGGGGCTAACATAGTTTTATCTAGAGTGGAAGAATTTTTATCCGCTAGGAAAAATAGCAATGGCACTTCCCCAAGCATCAGAACCCCATGAGTATCACATGTAAGATTTTTGGGAAGACTTCTAGGATGACTTCGAAGTCTGAAAATGACATTTCATCCGGATAACAATGGGAATGATGAAGAAGCTAAAGCTTTGAAAGTTCCCGGATGACTTTTTAGATACTGGGTCCATTGTGGACCCGTAATATAAAGAAAAGGGAGTAGATAATATGGCCCTCCCTCCAGTGGATTGGGATGCACAAGAGGGTCCAACAATAGAGGACCTCACCCATGCCGTGATTGAGCGCAGTCATCTGTATTTCAAAAGGGCATGCCCAAGAAGTACACGTAAAGTTGGCCCATTTGTGCGGGTGTCAACTTCTGGGGCCAGAACCTCCTCAGAGGGTGAGGATAGAAGGAAGAGAAAGATGGGGACCCCATCCCAAGTTCCATCTGTAGCCCCCATAGGGGAACAAATGCAATAAACATTGGCAGCCTCCTAGCAAATGAAAGAAAATTTAATCACCCGGTTGGCCGCCCTAGCCATTATGACCAGACCTATCTGCCCTCCCACTTCCTCTTCACTTGCAGCATTAATGGTCTAGGCAATAGGGACTGGGGCAGAGGAAGAGCGGGCAGTCATGTTGGATGCAGGGCCCCCTTTGGTAACCAGGAGGAAGTCAAAAAAGACAAGTAACCCTCAGCCGAAGGTGGAGCCACAACTTGAGATGCCCAGCATCCCTAAAATACATATTGTTTCCTTGGACTCTCCAGAGCCGGACAATCAACCCAAAGCTCCCCTGGAGACCTCCCCTCCACACGATGATTTCCATGAAATGTTCAGGGAAGATGAGCTTGTAGAACTACAAGGGGATATCGGGAAGGCAGTGGAAGAAATAGCTGCCCAAGAGGAAGTGGTAATCCCTCTTGAGAAGAAATCCCTAGAGAAAGAGGCTGCCCAAGAGCAGGAAGTCCAAGAAGAACTGAAAAAGGAGCCTGAACAGATGAACATCTATGACATCCTGGAGATACAGGTTGCAAGCGCCACGGAGGGCAGGTAGGTATAGGACAAGCAACTAACATCGACTGAGGGAACCGGACCCACAGGAACAATCGTAACCTCAGCTACCATGCTCCAAATGCTGCCTCCTAAGAAGGTAACATTTGGTGAGGTGATCTCAATGGATGAAGAAGAAAACTTTGGCCAGATACCTCATACACCTCTTGAAGATATTTCAACAAAGGAGAAGATCCTGACAGATGAGGCCAAAGAACAATAGCAGCAAGATGAGGGGTAGAACCCCAAGAATACAAATGTAGAATCTGACGCTGCTAAAGACGTGGACACCGGGGTGGATGATACTAGTGCCACTAAGGTGGATGATGTTGGTGGTCCAAAAGATACAGGAAAGGAGTCCAAAGGGGCTCCAAATATTGGGGATGCACAACAGAACCTTAGAGGAGATTCACAGGATCAAACTTTGGAAGCAAGGCCACCCCTGCCACCACAATGGTTGGTGGATTCTAGAAAAAGGAAGGCCCCAGCACCAGCCAAGGCCCATCTCTCCTTGGCAAAGATGATGGCATGAGCACAAAATCCCCCCAAGGAAAAGAAGCCCCGGATAGTCCATACCCTCCAGACTGGGCCAGGCGGAGACACAGTTGTGGTAGTCACAACACCTCCCCCAGATGCAAATGTGATGACAGAAAAGGCCAAAAATTATGCAATCACAGAGATATCTTAGGGGAAGAGGGGAAAGCAAGGTGAGTTAGACCTGCTAAAAGAAGTAGCCAAGGCGGTAGAAGCCCGCTACTAGAAAGAAGCCCAGAAGTTTAGAGAAGAGAAGGAAAAGAATGCAAATCTTGTTGGGTTATTGATAGAACTTGCCCAACCCATCAATGCCATTCCTCTGAAAGCTTCCACGTCAAAAGCATCGCTCCCACAGGGTGACATAGATGCGCTAAGGAGTATGAAAAAGAAAGTGCAGGCAGCTGATGATTGGGTGGAAAAATAGGTGGGAAACATCCGTTGTTTCTTAGTAACAACTCTCCTGGACTTGTATGCCACCAGCAATGTTATACATTAGGCAAAGACCATTATCTCCATCTGGGAAGGAGAGATCAAAAAATATGAAGCATGGATAGTTGAGTTAGGAGAACTCATGAGCCTTGGGGAGGAAATTGTTTCGAGGCTAGAATTTTAGGAGAAGAGTCCTTCGACTTCTTCCGGACCCAGCACTCCAGACTTGATCTCACATTGGAGGTAATCAAGCAACTGGTAGGGGCCCTGCGGGACACAACTCTGGAGGTAGATTATACTTTGAATTTATACAAGGCATTCATTTCAAGGGTTTTGGGAGTCAATCCCTTTAGCACAGAAACATTCACCCCAGAGGAGTACATCATGGGAAAGTTCAATGAGCTAATGGAGTTTCGTTACCAATCCCCAGAGGGAATTGATGGAGCAAAAATGTCACGAATATCATGCATGGTTCTCCAGGGTCATGACACGGAAAAGATGGTCACTGAATTCAAGGCAAAAACTCTGGATCTAGGTGAACAAGTGGAGGCAGCCAAGTACCGCCAGGCCGACCTCAGGGACATTGATGAGGATGGAATTTCCCAACTCCTAGAAACATTCAAGGATAGAAAGGAAGTACAATAAGGTCCTCCAAAGTCCAAATATTTTCACCAGCAAAGAAAATTTTGTATTCATTATTCTTTGAGCACAAGCTCTCGGATCCCAGAGTTCCAGATCCATAGTTTTGCATTCTTTAGATGACCCGCGTCCAAGTTCCCCAAAACTGACTAGTCATTATCAGGCAGTTGATAAGGGTGTCAGAAAGTGGGTGACCCCAGCAAGGCACGTCGACTCGGGGGATGGTTTTGACAGATGGTCTTCCCAAGGCGCCGCTCCAGCATTAAACACCTGGTGCATCGGATATAGTGAGCCACTTTTTCATTGATGAGGTACGTAGCCTTGATCCCCGGGGGATCAAATTTCTTCTATTCTCCCTCTACCTTTCTTCTCTAGGTTGATTCTTCCATACCTCAATTCTTATCTCATTCTTCTGACATGTCAGACCTCTGCCCTCTTCGAGGTTGTTGTAGTGTGGTGTAGGTAGTACCGGCCACCAAAAATTGTATTTTTTTGTTGATTGTAAGGATAATTTAGGTTAATTTTAGGGCAAATAGGTGTATAAATAATAGGTCCAACCTCATTCCAGAGGTCTGCAAAATTGATGATTTTTCAGTCCATAGATATAGCACTTCAGCACTTTCATTTCTTGTAGTTGCAAAGCTCAATGCTCCTTAGTTCTTAGAAGCTCTTGGTAGATAGATGCTCCCATGGAGCCATTATTGTACGCACCAATGCTACTGGAAACCTATTAATGAAGAAAGAAGAGTTATGGCAATGAAGTTGTTAGCGTTATGATCTTTGTGTTAATGTTCTTTCGTTTTGTATGTTTTTGATGTCCCTTGCTCTAATATTTTAAGTAGATTAACGACCTTATTTTCCCCTCGCTATTGAATAAGTATGAATTGATGGCTTTGTATACATTCAATATTTTAGTGTAGCATGTTAGAGCATGGTTGATGTTTTAAATGTATTTGCATGACTATAAATAGAATGGAATACTTCTAACCCTGACATATCTTTTGAAGTTTATTTTGATAATCCAAATGCTTGCAGGGAACCCCTACTTACCTAAATCCCTGAAGAAGATGAGCCAAGAAAACCAACTTCCCCCTGAAATAAAATAGTCACACTCCCAACTTAGCTCCCATACCGTCGAGACCCGACTCTCACGTGCTTGAAGGCCCAAAGAATTTATTCCTCGGACAACCTTTACAGGTGAATTTGGTTGGTACCCGGTAACAAATTACATTTATTGGTGGACCCGGTCACAAAGACCCGTCAACACATCCATAACGAGACATGAAGGTACATTCATAAGGAGACCATTAGGGGATTTGAATAGTCAGTCACTACAAGCTACAAAGCACTTGGAATGTGTAAAGTCTAAGTGAATTTTGGCACCCCTGAGGAGTCACTTTAAGACTTATTTATTATTTTATGTCTATTGGCTATTCATTCTCTAAGGAATGGGTTTTTGCAAGTGGTTTTGGTCCATTGTTTTGAGAAAATAGTAGTGGTTTTTCCTCTCCCATTTGGCTATAAATTGGATCCAATGCATAGTTGTTTATTAATCAATTGGTCTTTGTTTCTAAGTAGTTATGGGATCATTTGGAGAAGTGTAGTGAAGTGTATTATTGTGTTATTATCTCTTTTGGAGAGTAATAATATACTTTTCCTTGTTATATGGTGCAGTTTTGTCCTGAAAGGGTTTCTCCATGTAAATCTAACATCTCTTTTGGTATAGATGATTTTAAATTTATGTTGAGTGCTGCAATCACATGTTTATTTTTAGATTTGGTAATCTTTTCACATTTTTAATCACATAAGAAAGTTAATGTTGCAAGCTTTATTCACCTTATTTCTCAACCTTTGGTATCAAAGCATTGCAAATAGCCCATTGCAAATAGTTAAAGTTGCATGAAGATGAAGTTGAGATGCATATCACAATCGAGGACTTCAAAAGTAAAAAAATTGATTTACCTACAATTCCCATTTAAGTGTAATTGGAATTCATTTTCCAATTCCACCTTTTTAGATGGAAGATTAAAATGTTGGGTTTGGGGGTAAATGAGAATTAACAAATCCCTATTCCATTTTCATGTTTTGAAAAAAAACAAAATATGTCAATTCCAGGATTTGACAATGATAATTCCATCCCAATTCCAGCAAACAATCAGGCTAAAAGAAAATCGCGTCTTTAATTAGTAGAGAGGAGACAATAGTTGAGCATTATAGCACTGGTTGATTTAATGTTTAATATTTTTAACAATATTGTATTAATAGTGATGACTTTTAAGTTGTTAGTGGAAGATGACTATCCAAATTAAATGAAATATATTTCTTAGATTTCAAAACAAAAAATCATGTAATGCCACATCAGTAACACAATTAAACATGAATTAATGCACAAGGATTGACCTCACTTTTTTGGGGGTCTTTTTGGACACCTTGGCAAACAACATGCTAATGTGGCATAATATTTGATGATGTGGCCCTGAAACCTTGTTATAAGAAGGGCACTTTCCAAGTAAGTTGTAAAAAAGTGAGAGTGAATTGAAATTTTCCATGTAGGATTTTGAGAAGCGCAAAGTTAGGGTGCTCAACTACTAGATTTTCTCCTGTATATGTCATGTGTAAAAGTTTGATTCAGCCAAGGTGTCCAAAAAATTTCAATGTGGACAAATGACCCATTGTGACATGGACCCAACCCCCACAATTTTTTTGGCACAACATCCTTATTGGATTTTTCCATGTGGAAAGCACACAATTTTCTAACCTCTGCATCTAGTTAGCCAAATTTATCACCTGCAACCACCTTGTCACTTTCCATAAATGGACATTAACTACATGTCCCTTCTAATTACCTCCACTACATGGTGCACAAATTCTAAACATGCATTCATTTAATTCTCCTTTTACCTCACACAATACACTAACTTTCACCCCTTTCATTCAAGTGCCTTATGAAGTCTTCATTAGGTTTGGCAATAGAAGGTGTTCATTTATGCTCTCTACTACTTCAATCTCGCCGCCAATAAATCCTACACTCTAATACCTATCTTCCTTCCAGCTTGGAAAAGCTTACACTCTAGTTCTTTATTGTCATTTTAGGGTTGCCTCCTCGACATGTAAACACTATTGGCATTTTACATTGGTTTGCATACTAAAATGGTAGAAATAGGAGTCTTAGCCTAAAAATGTAAACTAAGAACTCAATTAATCACTATTTCTAGTTTTCATTGGGAGGAATAATAAATAAGATCCAACTTCAATCTCAAAGGAAACATGAATGTTGTATATGATTATTCTCTCTTTTTTGTGTTTATGATATGAATTGATGTGAATGTATAATAGTGAGGTAAAATGCTAGAAATTTGACAAGATTTAGCATATAAACAAACATAAATAGATTAGAAAGCTAACACATAAGTACAAATCTAGAAATAAGATACAGAGAAGAACATACCACTAAACATTGAGCCTAAAAATTTTGGTCATGTATTGTTAGGATAAGGTGCATTAACCTTTCAATCCTAATTCATTCATGTATGTCTCCATTTTCTTTGGAAAGTGTTTCTTATGACATGTGCGAAAAATATTAAATATTTATACTTCATGGCTATTTGTAATTTCATTTTAAAGGGGTGAACATGAAGAGGTGATAAATATAAATCAGAATGGATAAAATACACTCCTTCCCACATCCATAATGATAAATGAAGGTACATGCATAAGGATACCATTAGGGTATTTGAATAGTCAGTCACTACAAGCTACGAAGCACTTGGAATGTGTAAAGTATAAGTGAATTTTGGCACCCCTGAGGAGTCACTTTAAGAGTTATTTATTATTTAATTTCTATTGGCTATTTATATTCTAAGGAATGGGTTTTTTCAAGTGGTTTTGGTCCATTGTTTTGAGAAAATAGTAGTGGTTTTTCCTCTCCCATTTGGCTATAAATTGGAGCCAAGGCATAGTTGTTTATTCATCAATTGGTCTTTGTTTATAAGTAGTTATGGGATCATTTGGATAAGTGTATTGAAGTGTATTAATGTTTTATTATCTCTTTTGGAGAGTAATAATATACTTGTCCTTGTTATCTGGTGGAGTTTTTTCCTGAAAGGGTTTCTCTGTGTAAATCTGACGTCCCTTTTGGTATAGATGATTTTATATTTATGTTGAATGGTGAAATCACATGTTTATTTTTAGATTTGGTAATATTTTCAAATTCGTAATTACACAAGAAATTTAATGTTGCAAGCTTTATTCACCTTATTCTCAACCTTTGGTATCAAATCTAATAGTTCTATTGAGGGAGGGGCACCTTTCTCTTTAAGTGTTGAAGATTTTTTTCTACAACTAGAGAATTTGTTTTGTGGGTTTTTCATAGATTTGAGAAAGATTGTATGTCATGGCCTGCACCTTTCATCAATATATTGAGAAGTTCAATGGCACTAGTAATGAGATGTGGAATTTGAAAGTTGAATATCTCCTATAAGAGAGAGATCAATAGTTGTGAGTTTGAGAAGAAAGGAAACAAAAGGGTTGTACCTTATCGAATAATAAGTGGAAAAAGTTAGACAAGAAGGCACAAGGAACCATTCAATTATGTCTTATGGACTCTATTCTCTTAAATGTCTCTATAAAAGACACTGCATATAAGCTATGGAGGAAAATATGTGATATCTATCAGACTAAGAGTTTGTCTAACAAGCTATATCTGAAAATAGTTTTTATTCTTTGAAAATGAGGGATAGGGATTCTATTGTTGACCATTTTAATTCTTTTAATTTGATTTTAAATTGGCTTGTATTGATAGACGTTAGTATTGAAGATGAAGATAAATGTATTTTACTACTTTTCTCTTTGTCCAATTCTTGGGAAAATTGAATTGTTTCCATAAGTAGTGGTGGTATAGAACCAAAGATGGAAGAAATCATTCCTATACTTCTTTTAGAAGAGATGAGGAGAAATATAACGAATTTTGTCTCCAAAGATTCCTTGCATGTATGAGGAAGGCCTAGGGAGAGAGGGCTTAAAGGGGATAAAAAGAAGGATAAGTCAAAATGACATTCTAAAACCCTCTAAAAGAGAAAAGTGAAGTGTTGGAACTATGGTAAAAGAAGGCATGTGAAGGAGCACTAGAAATAAGAAAAAGAGCATTAATGCTTCCATAGATAAGTCCTCAGATGATGGTGGTTTCGATGCCTTATTTATTTAAGCTAAATCTATTAGTAATGGTGTTTGGCTTGTTGATTCAAGTGCTTCCTACCATATGACTCCTCACAAAGAGTGGTTTTCTAAGTATAAAGGATATGATAGCTCAGAATTTTTTCTATTTTATAGCACCTCAGTGAAGATTCTTGGCACATGAAAGGTAAGTTTGTGTTTTAGTAATGGGAGGATTCTTTCCATTGATAATGTTTTACATATTATAGATCTTATAAGAAGTTTACTTTTGGTTTCCAACTTAAAGGATTCTAGAATGCGTGTGACATTTGATAAGTCTAGTTGCTGGTTGGTAAGGGGAAGTTTGGTAGTTGCTAAAGGATCTCAGATAGGGACTATGTTTAATTTGCAAGCTTCTACTCTTTTTAATTAAACTTTAGTAACTAGGGATGAACATGTATGTTGTGGCACCATAGATTGGGTCACATTGGTGAAAAGGGTCTTAAGACCATTCTAGTTAAGTAACTACTTGAGGGGATTTATGATTGTTCTGTTAGTAAGAGTGATTTTTTAGAGCACTATGTGTTTGATAAACAAAAAAAATCTTCATTTCTTAAAGGATTTAATAAAGCTAAGATACTTTTAGAGATTATTCATACAGATATATGTGGTCCAATGGATGTGGACACTTTGAATAGATATTGGTATTATGTTTCCTTCAGTGATAATGTCTCAAGATATGTTTGGATTTATTTAATGCATTCAAAATCTAAATTTTTCACTGAGTTTAAGGAATTTAATGCATTGTTTGAAAAGCAATCAGATTATAAGATAAAAGTATTTAAATCTAACAATGGGGGTGAATATTGCTCCAGGAAATTCAATGAGTTTTGAAAACATGTAGGAATTGTTAGGAAGAAGACTACACCTTACACTCCCCAACAAAATGCAATAGTAGAAAGGATGAACCATACATTATTGGAATGAGCTAGGAGCATGTTAAGTAGTGCTAATCTAGACAAATATTTATGCACAAAAGTTACTGGTATACCTTTTGATTTGATTAATAGATCTCCTTGTAAATCTATTGTTGATAAAAACACCTTATGATATATGGTTGTCCATAAAAAGCATTTAGTTTCACATTTAAGGGTCTTTAGTTGTGAGGCTTTTGTTAATGTTCCTTAAGAGGGGTGATCTAAATTGAATCAAAAAGCTCAGAAATGCATCTTCATAAGATAAGGTGAGAATATAAAAGGTTATAAGCTTTAGAATCCTCTAACCCAAAAAATGGTCTTTTCTAGAGATGTAATTTTCAAAGAATTTAGAGTTGATTCGAGTGAAGAACGACCAAAGGAAAATTCAAAGACATTGCATTTTGAAACTAAGAAAAAATATGGCCATGTGGAAAAATAGAGGGGTAAAAAAGAAGATAGAGAAGTAGAAGAGAGTTCAAGTAAAAATTTAGAAGATCTAGTTGTGACAAAAGATGTTGATCATAATGATGAAAAACATGAGAGAGAACTTCTTACTCCCCCTTTAAGAAGGTCCACAAGATAACAAAATCTAGATAATGGGTACAACCCAACAAATTTTCATTGTAAATTTGTTTTACTTTGTACTGATGATGAACCTAGACCTTATAGGGAGGCACTCTCTTTCAAGGAAAGTGAATGTTGGAGGCAATCCATGTAGGAAGATATAAGAGCTTTGGATAGTTATGACACTTGGGATCTTGTTATTTTTCCCAAACCAATAAGTTTCATTAGATACAATTGGGTATTTTAGAATAAATTTGGAGCAAATGATCAATTAGAGAGGTACATGGCTAGATTGGTGGCCAAAGGGTACTCCCATAGCTTGAAGGAGTTGATTTTGGTGAAATATTCTCTCTTGTTTCTAAGATAACTTATATTGTATTCCTATTATCTATCATTTATGCTTGTAATTTTGAGATAGAACAAATGAATTTTGAAACTTCTTTCTTTCATGGAAATCTTGAAGAAGAGATATATATGCAACACCCTGAAGTTTTTTTAAGAAAGGAAAAAAAACTTGGCTTGTAGATTAAAATGGTCATTGTATGGTCTAAAATTGTCATCCAAGATGTGATACTATAAGTTTGATGCATTTGCATTAAATTTGGGTCACTACTACATTTGGGGCCAAATTTTGACGGCAACTTCCGACAGATGAATTTTTTTGTGAATTTGGGTTTTTTTTGTAATAGTCCCTGATGGTGTCAGAATTATGATGGGTTTTAAATAGACCATCAGAATTCTAACAGTTGTGGGTTATACATGAAAAAAAATAAAAAATAAACCAAATCATTTTACAGAATAGCACGGGAGAGAAGGAGGTCAAGAGACATTGTCTATTGCTGCTAGGTCAAGAGACATTGTCTGTTGCAAGGGAGGACACCGTGGCATAGTGACTAATACTGTAAATAGTACATCCACCCCTTGCTACACAAATATTGTAAATAGTACATTTTCCTATGAAGAACTAGGGATCACTTATGAATGTTCTACACAGCTAGGTGAGGATTTTGTATGTGGGCTACTTAACGATAGATAATTTGCACTTTTATATTGGTTCAAAATTTAAAAAGACCTAAGATGAAGCGTGAAAAATGAAAAAAATGCAAACAAAAATTGGTGACACGTGAAAGGAAATGGTCGTTATGATCATCTTGCATTCCTTTTTAAGCACTACAGGCCATTGATGACAAAATATAGCTCATTCATCTCATATAAGAACGCCTTTGCCGTAAATATTAGTAAATATGCATATTGTCTCTAGTGTGATTTTTGAAGCTTCTTTGTCAAATTTTACTTGAAACATCTTTAGATCTAACCAATCATGATAGGTATTTTGATCATTCATCCAAGATCGTGCTCCCTGAGGTTTCATTTTATGTTTCTATTGTTCAATAGAGTTTTTGATAGACAATAATTGTTCCATTTTTTTGCAAATACTTCCTATAAAAAAAGTACTTGACTAATCTTTTCATCATTTTAATAGCTCCTTGATAAATCATACTTCTTGATTTTCATGGTTTTTTTCTACATCTATATATGTGAAAATCTTGAAGCAACTTTGCATCTATATTTCTTTTATGAAGACCTTGCTTCAGATTTAATGATGACCTTCCTTAATAGAAAACACTTTAATTTGTACTTGGTGAGGTAGTTGATGTCATGCTTTATTTCACTAGGATGTATTATAATTCCTTGTTACTCAATGATATTTGAATATGACTGTGTTGCATGTTTCTTATCAAACCTTATTCTTTGGTGGCTAAGCAACTGATCTCCTTTGATATTGGTTCTTATGTTTGTCACTATGTTTCTCCTGGAATGATAATACTTTTCCATTCTAGATGATACTCTTTAGTTTTGACATTTATCACTCTGTGGCATCTTATACATACATATTCTTATGATTTCACTGCTATGACAATTATACCTGAAGAAGAATGTGATCTCTGAATATTTGAAGCATGCTACCTTGTTCATTAACGAATGATCTTTTTATGTACATGTACACTTTATAACTCATTGTCCCTATATCTATACATCGTTCTCCAAGATTATGACCATAAGGCTGCCTTAATATCTTGATGTGTATCTTTTCTTGATCACTAATGTATGCAAAGCTGCATGATGTTATGATTCCTACACATCAGTTGCATTATTGTATTTTCCCTTTCATTTCACCATAGAGTTGCACATCTGATTACTGCATATAATCTTCTACTTTTCATATGCATCAACATTGACTCTAGATAGTAGGTAAATCATACCATTGTTCTCTTTTCATGAGGTATCACATGGCACATACTTTATACTTTTTCTAAAAAATTTACTCTGTAACAGACCACATGTATGGTAGCTTTGACATAAAAGAACACTCAGTATGTGTGTACATGGTAGCAACACCATAAACATAATCATGCCTTAAAAATACCCCTCCTTTATTATGCTCCTTATTTCCATGTTGAAAGTTGTGAAAGTACTTTACATTGGAAAGTTGAATCATGCCTTGATTGTAGTTGTCTTTTCCATCAATCTTTGATTGTACCTCATTATTTTTCTATCACATCCACATACTCTTTATTTCTAGTTAATTCTATTTTATTCTCATTGAAAATGACATGAACTAAAACCATACATTTCATGGACATTGTATCATTGTGTTTTTCATAGTTTCACCATTAACTATTTTTTTTATGCGACAACTGTCATTATAAATCAACATTGTCCTTGAATGAGTGTTATATTTTTCTCTTTAACTTCCTCCCTTATCAAAAATAGGGCATGTATTTTGTATTCACCATAAAGCTAATTACTTTGATAATTCAACATGTGATTGATCCTCTAGTATATACCCCCTGAAACTTCTCTTTTAATTAACATAATTGACCTGCATTATTGATTAACTTTCATGATTTAGCTACATTACTACGACAGTAGTATCACACATTAATTTGTCTAATTACATGTTGTTTTTTGAATTATTCACATGTTTCTCTGAGTACCACTGTTTCCATTCTGATTTTTTTGATCTTAATGAGTTCTTGTTGTTGATCACCTAAAATCTTGAGTGCTTCTTGTAACTATTGTTTGATCATGATGAAACAAAAGGTTCCATGCTCGAAGTATACATGTCCCTTTAATGCTTACTAGTATTTATGTATTTGCATAACTTTAGCTACATATATATCATTGGTGATTCTTTTATCCTTGTATCTCATTAGTATGCTAGGATCAAACCTTGTGTGATCCACATTTAACCCCACAAGCTATTGAGAGACACCTATATCTACACATGAAACAAACAAGTTAGAAAAAAGATGTACATTTCTGCATATGACTCCTGACGGATTTTCCATTCTTGTTTAATATACATTAAGATCACTTTGTATATGCATAGGTAGATGACATGTATGGTTTATAATTATTCATTACTTAGATATTCATGATATAACACATTGATATAACTGATGCAGGAAAAACATGAAGACTCGGTAGCGCTAGGGAGCATAAAAGGATGAACTAGATCAGACAATCAACAAAATAGGGAAACCCTGACTAGTCATATAGGCAATGGTTGGTTAACCTCTTTACATTCTTTATCTTTCATTTACTTATTCATGTATTAATTTTTATTAATGTTTATTGAATAAGAAAAGGTCAGTCTCACAGATTGTGTGAGACATGTAAATACTTCATTCAATAGATTACTTTTGAACAAAAGATTTGTAAAATTTCTCTATTTTACATACATTTATTATGATGATTGTTTTGTAGCACTTGTACTCTCTATCAAATATGTAATTAAACAAATGTATGAGAGTTAAAAAAAATGCACCTTTTTCTTATCTGATATGCATAAGGCTTTGTCCAAAATTGAGTCATGAGTGAAATTTTGGTAAGATTTTTGGCAAGATCTGATGTATGTGTGCTTGCTAGACATCAAAACTAGTATCCTAAAATTGTCCATTATGCATAGAGACATAGAGAACACATGACTTAAAACCAAGGGGGGACTTTAAACCAAGGTGATACACAAAACTTGACCCCCTTATGTGTCAACTTGACCTCATGCTTTCTTGTCACAACCCTACCTTTTGTTGCATATGCTACCCCTTAACTTGATATTCCTTATTCACCCACAACTTAACAATAGTCACATAAACAACCTCTTCATGAACATGATCTCCTTTTATTTAGAGAATCCAACCTTATAATAAAAATAATTCATCTTTTACTTTTTTAGGTACTAGCAACTACATATTTGATCATTCAACGTAACAACTCAAAGAAATTCTAATTGTTCAACTTAAGTTTGTACTATTTCTTTTTCCTAATGTAATCTTTGTCATTTGGAACAGTTGTCCTTACTTTCCATTATGATAATATACTATACAAAAATGATTCTTTATTGTAAATCATTATTTTGGCATGGTTTCCTTGTTATCAAAGTGACCACTATCTTTTTTGAATTTATCTATGATCACACTGTCTTTTAAAACACCACTGAACATATTCTTATCATTGTGATAGTCTTATTGATCGTCTATGACTGATAGTCATTGGTGCAGAGTTCACACAACAAGAAGTGTAGTAATGACCTACCCTCCTTTATCTTGAATGTTGTTCTCCAATTCAACGCAATCCAATCATAGGACTCTTGATCTCTATTGACTATCTACTTCTCACTCAACCTCTCAAAATGCAAGGTG
>MU224609.1:1798192-1809423 GCA_018584345.1 Thuja plicata | reverse complement strand
AACCGCTGAGCTTTACAAGGTGATTACTGAATGCTCGGTATAAGCTGTGGACTTAGTGATGAGCTCGGTAAGCATTCAGAATCGAATAAGTGTTTTCACTGATGACAAATATAACATAATTCCAACAGAGATTATCTCATTATCAGGAATCATAAGGGAGAGAGATTCTCATTATTATAAGGGAGAGATGATCTCATTATCAGGAAAAGATTATATCAGTATCCATGAAGAGAAGTTCCTAAGAATCAAAAGGAAGAGTTAATCAAATATTCAAAGGGAGAGATTGATTACATATGAAATATCCATCTAAGGGAGAGAAGTAACAAAGAAAGAGTTCATACAAAGAGAGAGATTGTTGTCAAAGGAAAAAGAGATTATCAAGAAGAGGAACAGTCAAGGTAGTGCACATATCAGAAACAGAAACAGAAATAGAAGCTGCTACATCTATCCAGTGAAGGGATTAAAGATTGAAGAAACCCACTCTGCAAGAAACAAATCTAAGATATTTGAGCTTATCGAGAGCCAGAAATTTGTAATAGTTACAATAGAAGAGATTGATGAAACTGTTATATTTTATATTGTATTAGTAATAATATAGTATGATAATGTAGTGTGTTTCCATCAATGCCAAAGGGAGACATTGATGACATGTAACTGATTGAATGTTTGAAGATGTTAAGTTGATCACCAAAATGCAGAAAGATAATGCAAGACATTAAATCAGTTAATAGATTGTATTGTCATTGATGTCAACTTGATATAATCTAATTGGTTATAATCAAAGTGTCAAAGACTTCAGAGAATCAAAGAGATAAATATTATATGCTTTTAGTAATGCATAAAATACAACCATTCAGTAAGTGACTAAAAACACTGACGGCTAGTGGAACACAAAGGACAGAGATAACCGAAAGTTAATTCACAGTGATGCCTGAACAAAGAAACCGACGAGCATTACCGAAGAGCATAATCACAAGCATTACCAATGGCTAGAATTACAGTGTTAACTGACAAGCATAACTTTGCAGTGAAGCCCGAAGGAAAGACAACCCCAATGAACAGACAACACCGACAAAGAAGCCCAAGGAGAACCGAAGTTAACTAAAGTTTAAAAATGACAAAATATCTAGCTGGCAGAGCTAAAAATAGACTTAACTAGTAGTTATCATTGTTTTCATCAACAAGATAAAGCCAAATATAAGTAAAGGATTTAAAGTTGTTTTATCCAGTTGGAAAGAAGATCTCTACGAGATAAAATAGGAGTTGTGATTTAAATCAAGATTGGCTAAAATTGCAGATCATGCCAAGATCAAGAAAATCAAGAAGAAAGAAACGGTGATATCATGTCTATAAAGAGACAACTTAATTCATTATGAATTAAGGGGAGTGAATAAAAAAGAGGATGTTGAAGAGAAACTGATGAAGAACAACTTCATACAGTCCTAATCAATCAAGCTGAGGAAAGAGCTAAAGATTTTTGCAGACACCGAACAACAAAGCACAACATCACCAAGCGAAAAAAAAGTGGAGCAAAGGTATTGAAAATATATATTGATCATAATGGTTTAATGAGCTTACAATAGATCTAAAAATCTGCAAGTATAAGTTGTATATGTGAACAGATCATTTACTATTTTAGTTTAACCATTGATTCAGAAAGTCTCTTAACCAAGCAGGATTCAAAGATCCTTTCTATATTGAGATACATCCCAAGGAGTATCAAAAATTTTGATCATGAAGATAGCATGAGATGCTAGATACCGTTTGACAAACCAGGGTTTGGTCATAGAAGGTAGCATAAAGATGCCCGATATCAAGTGAAAAACTAAACTTTTAAATCCTCTAACAAGGTCATACCTAACAGTGTGTTTGTAACCTTTAACATGGCTGGCTCTTCATTGAGCTCACTTCAGAAGAGTGAAAATTTTGGGTTACCGGTCCCAATTGGTTTTTCCCTTAATAGGGTTTTCACATTAAAAATCTATGTTTCAATGTGTTTATGAGTCATTACTTTAGTGTTTTTCATTACACATAACTAATCTGGATTGATCGGTATACACTAAGCTATTTACTATTTTTTGATAAATTGAAAGACTGTTATTCGGTAAACATAAAGGATAATGTTTAAAAGCTAACTTTGAGCAGTAGTTATTTGATAAGTATATTTGAAGACATACATCTTGTAGGAATGAAGATAACTAGAGGCTTAATATTGTGGTACTAATTTTTTGGGTTGATTAATTAGAATATTTTTGAGTCCACTGATTCACCCCCCCTCCTCTCAGTTATTACTAACATCATTATCTTGTAGGTCTTCAAATAAAGGGAAAACTTGCATGTCTAGTTTGTGGTCCAAAGATGAAATCTCATCATTTAAAAAGTTTAGGAAAGAAGATGTTTGATGAATATAGGAACTTCCTCCCTAGAGGTCATAAGTATCAAACTACTGAAAAACATATTTTCAATGGGAAAGAAGAAACTACATCTAAGCCACAAAGAATGACAACTTGCCTATGGAAGTTGGAATATAATAGAATTAATCATCAAGGTACTACCATTCTACCTAATGATTTATGTTTGAAATTTATATATTTATATTTTATTTTATTTGTTGATTATGTGATTGATGATCATGAAGGTCGTCAAGGCAATACTATTGAGCACCTTCCAAAGGGACTAAAAAGTTATCCCAGACAATTTAGTAGGTTTCCCTATTATGAGCAGCTACAAATTGTGCATTTGTTTGATACTATGCATATTGGAAAGAATATAACAGAGAAATTGTGGAAGATATTGGATGGAAGGTGTGACAAAGAAAAAATTGTCAAAATTTGTAGTGACATTCATGAATCCAATCGTGCAATGAAAAAATTCATTGAATCAAATAGAAATGGAGAACGGATTAATATAAGTGCCCTTCCTTGGTTATTAACAAAGCAGCAAAGTGATGCCATAAAATAAGTCATACAAAAAATTCAATTTCCCACAGGATTTACTGCGAACATAAGTAATATCATATCAAAGGGTATGTGCACCAAGTTGTCGACCAAAAAAGTGGACACATATTTTTAAAAAAACCAAATTTCATATAACCCAATCGGATTATTGAAATTTTGAAATTGTACTAGGCTTGGTAACCAAGCCTAGAAAATATTATTAAAAAACTTTACCTTTCTCAGAACCCGATCGGGTTCTGAGATGTTTCTAATAACCCGACCGGGTTATTAGATATATTATATTTTCTAATAACGCGATCGGGCTCTAAGATGTTTCTAATAACCCGATCGGGTTATTAGAAACATAATATATTTTGCAAAGCCCATGGCTTAGGCCATTTCTAACACCTAAACCATAGAGCAGCAGAGTGGAGGAGGGAAAAACACCTAAGAACTCGATCAAGCTTTGAAGAAAATAAGATATCTTCAACAATTTGCACATTTTAAAGCAATGGCACCCCGTAAGAAAGGTATGTATTATTGTTTTTGTTGTTTTTTTATTATTTTTTTGCATTTTTTTATCAAATTAGGTTATGATATTGATTTTTTATTTTATTTAATTAATTTCATTCAGATTCATCAAACAACCTAAGAAGAGGAAAAATAAATGAAAGACCACTCCCCCCCCCATAAACCCTCCTCAAAATTCTTCACGTCTACCACCATCACCACCCGTAAACCCTCCTCAAAATTCTCCTCGTCCACCACCATCGCCACCCGTAAACCCTCCTCAAAATTCTCCTCATCCACAACCACCGCCACCCGTAGACCCTCCACATGTGCCATTAGATCATGTAAATGCAACACAAGAGGACTTCGTGCAACACCTTGACCAAAATAGTGCACAAATTAATATATTATTCAATAGGTTGAAGGCTTCCGGTCTTCAGCATCACTCTACCCTCGCCACTACATTAGAAAAAATGTCCAATAGTGCAAATGAGGTGTCTCAAGAGGTGACAAAATGGGGTTCATGGAGGGATAGGTTTCGTACATATTATGTTGATGGTTTATCATATGAGGATGTGAAAAGAAAAGGCATAGAAAAATGTGACATGTGTGCCATTTTTACTGATCCTAATACTAATAATTCCCTAGAAGTGAATACAAAATAGTTTCCTATACATTGGTGTGCTCATAGGGGGATGAAATCAGCTTTTTGGGATAGGTGGTACATGGTATTTGACCAACCACCTTGTAATAATAATGAGGTGCCTTTATATTTTTTGAGGAAGCTATACTATGAGTTTATCCTTGGTGAGAAGCTAAATTACTTTGACTTTCGTGAGTTCCATGGTAGAGGGAGAGACTCTGCGCAGGATAGAATTGGGGCACATAGGATTACCCAACCATAAGAGAGGAGGTATACTGAAATAAAACCCCTCATTCATGTAAACAAACTCTTCATGCAACTGCATCATTTACTGATGTCATTATTCAGCATGGCACTTTGTTAGTTGGAGAGGATGGATCAGTGCCTATGCCACCTCCATCTTCATCAGATGCACCATTAGGATCATCCCATCCCGCGCCAGCTCCATAGTCATCAGATGCACCATTAGGATCATCTCATCCCATGCGAGCTCCATTATCATCAGATACACTTGCAGGGTCAGCCCAGCCCATTGAGCATATCTGCATCAGTTGTAATGGTATATGTGATGGGGTAGATAGTCAAGCGAGTGTGGATGGTTTGAAATCCCATTCATGTGTACATTGAGGAAGAAGATGTTAGTCATCCACTACTGAGGATGTGGCCCTCACAGATGATCTATTGTCAATGGTATATGTTACATAGCCGACACAAGTTTGTTTAAATTTGTGTTTTGACATGTTATTTTAATTAATTACCTAAATCTGTTAAAAGTAAATAAAATATTATGAATAGAAGAATCTAAATTGATACATGAATAATATGCATTGTAGGGTGCAGCTGGTGGTACAAGTACACTAAGGAGTGCTCATTCTAGTAGACATAGACGTGTAGCTCAAACACCTGAAGTAATGTTTTATAAATATTCATAAAATAGAATAGTACGTTGTATTCAAAATAACATATCTTAATAATTTGTATGGTGGTAACTTAGTGTATATTTTTTTGTTATTGCTTTAAGGTCAAAGAATTTTTTCTAATGTAATTCAACTCAAGGAATTCACTTCCTTGTCCAGCCATCATGACTCAAATTGATTTGAACTCCCGCTCTCCATCCTTGGACTAAATTCAACCAATGTTGAACTCATACATAGACTCATACCCCGACCAATCACTTATTGGCTTCTGAATCAACCTTGACCATCATTCGGATCATCCAACCATCATTCTTTTACTCTTATTTCTTGTTCAAAACCATGAATACAATCTTTGATTGTTCACTGATTGTGAATATCCTTAATCCTTCAATACACCTCCATGGCCTTCTGAAGACTCCCAACATATAAATTCCAAGACACCCTAAGAACCCCTCAATTTATCACAAGGTCCTTATCCTATCGCTCAAAGCACATTCACTTGTTAGTTCAGTAAAAATTACTCTCTGGAATTTCACTCTCATGCTAGGATAGTCCCCATATACTATTCTATATCTTCACCATAGACAAGAACCCATCTACACCCTAGGTTCATAATCACCCCAAATATTTTCATCACTACCCATACCACCTACTCTGATGCAAGTGTCAAGGGTATGATGATCCAATCACTGAATCCCTTAACACTCTATAAAGAGTGGAAAACCCTAACTCTGACACCTTTAAAAATTGATGTAAAAAACAACCTCAATACCCCCATGAGAATTATGAGTTGCAGACAACAAAGATGGGCTCATCATCAAGAGGCTTACTAAGACCCAAGCCACTAGTCTAAGCGCAAAAATGGTTACAAGGCTTACAAACCCATACAATGATCAATGGGGACCTTAGAAATCATGGAGGAATAAAAATGGACTTGTTCCATGCAAACAATCAAACTGATTGAGACCTTTGAAGGCATTTGCTAAACTGTCCAGTCAAATGCTAGTAGCCCTGTCCAGGCAGTACAGTCAAGATAACTTTGGAAAGCCCCAAAAGACTTAGGGATTGAATAATAGATTCAAATACCCTTTACTAAGATACATCTAAACCAGGAGCACCAAGGTTTGAGGGGTCAAAATAGAGGCTAAGTTGAAGAATCTCATACTCGACCAAAGAGCTAATTAGGCCTCCACTAAAGAAGGAAGTGCTAGAAAATGGAAGTGTTTCCTTCTAAAACTAATTGGAACACTTAGGTATTCACAAAAAAACATCAAATTCACAATTAGGGCCCTTGGTGCTTGGTTCTGTAGAAGTTATACACTATTGTGTATATTCAGATTTGGTGCATACATTGAGATATACACCTAGGGCTCGATCATATGGCCATCTCCCTGCATCAACACAAAAACAACTTGTAGAATCTTTGAAATCATATTAAAAAGAAGCTTTCCACCTGATATTATCCAATTCCCATGGTGGAAATGCTTAAAACTTGAAAAACAATGTGAAACTCTTAAAAATGAACAAAAACCAGAGTTGCAGAGACAAAAATCATGATAACTGGAGTTATAGGTAAGATCTCTTCACCAAACTGGTTGCATTCGAAGGCTAAAACATAGGGGAATATGGAAAATTTGTTTTTATGTAGAGTTGAAGCCCATGACCATGTTACATATCCCATGACCATAGTGTACCAATTGGCTTATAAGTGCCCAAACTTGGAACTAGGTCTCACAATTGGATCTCAATGATAGACTAATTCTAAAGCCTTGAACTACAAGATGTCTTGGGTCCATTTGGGCCAAGAGTGCACTGAGAACATCAAGGGTCTGCAATCTTCATGAGACTCCATGTGGTAGGAGGTTCTCCTGCACCATACTCTCCACCTAAAAGCACTCTAAATCCCTCCATGCTAAGGGTAAACACACTAAAACATACTCACTGCCAGGCTACAACAATCCTATTACCTGCTGCAAAATTGGTCCTAACCCGTGACCCCCACAAATACAATCTGGACCATCCTTCTCTAACTATGACTACAAATTTGTTAAAGAATAGTCTTGTCTGTGAAAGAAGAGAATTTTTTTATATTGTAATAATGGTTCGTAAAATTTGTTTATAAACTTGTGATAATAGAGTTGTGGAGCATAATAATTTGTGGAATTCAAGTGAATCATAATCTCCATTGTAAAATATTTCTTATATATTTATTTGGTGTTTTATAGGGCTTGTTAGGGGCTCAGATTTTTGAGATTGAGGATGTCACCCTTCCTGACATTGACTTTGGATTACAGAGCTATGTGGTATCATATTTTGCACACCTCTTATTTATAGTTTTAATTGAACTGATGCGGTATCATTTTATTTCTGTTATGTTAATTTTGTTTTTATTAGCCTACCCCACCAAGCTTGAGGTCATTAGGAAAGATGAAGAAATCATCAAGGACATTGAAACAAAAAAAGGTAATTAAGTCCAATTTAAGTATATTTGTTGAAATGTATTATGAACATTTCAATGTATTCTATATTGATGAATGCACTTGACTTGTTTATTGTATACATGTAGAATCAATTGGGTTTCACTGAACTAATGAATGCCCCAGATAGTGTTGATGTTCAGGAAAGGGAGGAGGTAACATGTTTTCATATTTACTTTCAATTGCATTCTTGTTTGTTCAAAATATTTTAGAAATCGTGTTCCTTTATAAGTATGTCATTTGCTATGAATTTTTATACATGAATTGGTCATAGCTACCTCAGATGAGGTGAACCCTTCTGTTATGCCCTGCATCCCCATCCCTACATTTTGTGTGTAAAACGTTGGGTCCCCCTTTTTTGTTTTCTATTTTTGGCTCTTGCCTTGTCTTTTCCTTGTTTCTTTGTTTTCCTTCCCCGGGTTTTTCTTTCCCGCGGTGTTGGTTTTGTTTTTTATTTATTTTGTCCCTCGTGTCTCTAGGACCTGGTCTGGAAGTTGGTCGTTCTTTGTCCAGGGGTCAAATTCCAAACTCTAGGATTCTTTGCCACGATGTCTTCTTTCCATAAGAAGATATGGTCGCACGGGATCCCCGAGCCAGGAGTCTGGAGGTTGGCTTGTTCCATAGTTTGTGGAAGGAAAGGTAACTTGGTTTTACCCTAGCTATAAATAGAAATCACCTATCATTTTCACAATTACCATGATTAAAACACTTAAGCAATCACAGCGATTTTAGAGCGATATTACAGCGATTCAAGCATAGTCTAATGTGAGCTATTCTAAAACGTTTTGACCAATTGCAGGTGGTTTTTGGTTGAAGTGGTGATCCTTTGAAGGTAGAAGTTGTTGCAGAGCATTTGCACACACCTTACCTTCCTGCCCTTCTTTGGTTTTTAGGTGGGTGTTCCTGGTTCCTCTTTCGCTTTTGCTTTTTCTTTGTTTTTGTTGTTTCCATTTTCCGTTTGGTTTCCTTGTTTATTTTTGTCTTGGTCGTCTAGTTTTTCCACCCGTTGGTGGGTCGGATATTCCAGAGGGTTGTCTGCCCTCTATGTAGGTGTAGTATATTCTATAGGTAGCATAAATCTTGTAAGCTTTTGTGCATTATTGTTTAGGGTAGTCGTTCCACTTCGGCTCGGCTATAAATCTATGTATTTAGTGTATTTTAATGTATATCCTACCGTTCTGCATGTATATACCTTTCAGCCTTGATGTATATATGTTGTATATGATGTATATTTCATGTATATCTACCTAGTTTCGTAACAAGCTTGTCGCACTTCCTCTGTTCTCATTCATAAATTTGTGAGCTCGTTCCATGCAGGATACCACCTAGTTGAAACTTAGCTCTCAACTGGTTTCAACAAGCAATTTTCTCTCTCCTCCATAAACCAGCCTTAATGACCCATTTACGTCCCATGTATGCATTCAAAACTGTCCAAGTGGCCTCCGCTTTTCATGCATTTGGACAGTTGGCTCCGTCGTCGTAGCCATAATTTCCATTTATTGCATAGCCACGTGGCACCCACATGGGCCTGACAGTTCACTTTTTGCACTCCTTCCAACGGTTAGTTTTCCAAACCCTGGGTCTCTGACCCCCACCCAACCCACGTTTTTCTTTTGCTAAGTATGGTGGGACCCATGGGCCCAGATATTGGTTAAATCTCAAGTTTGAAAAATATATATACTTTCCAGGATTTTTGAATTAAACTAACTTCTCAGGGAAAACAAGCGCCACGGTGGTAAGATCTCTAGATCCCAGAGTTTTATTTATCTATACATTCTGACGGTCATCTTTCCTTGTAGGTTTCCAAAACAATATACTTCCATCATGTCTAAGGCTTCCGCATCTTCACCACCCGGGAGTCTGGAACTTCCTTCTGCGGCGGTCACCAAGGCAGCCGTAAAATCTAAAATGGAGAGGGCCTTGGAAAAATTTCCCCTCAGTATGGTGTACGTGAAAGACAATGTCATCATGGGATCAAGGATCGATTCAAAAGTTCAATTGATCACCGACACCAGCATCGGGATGTGGGCCGAGATGCAGGCCTTGGTGAAAATAATGTACATTCAGCGGCAGTCTGGGGATCTGTTGGCGATCAACGTCAAGGATTATGAGATCCTCAAGGCCGCCTATTTTTTGTGCTTAGTGCAATCTCCAGAGTTAATCCTCACACTTGCAACACATTACAACTCTTTTGTCCAGGCCATCATGCTTGCAGCCCTAGAACCCACCGGGTATCCTACCCCTATGGTGTCTCTCGATGCCGCTACCTTCCAAATGGGCCTAGGGATCCCTCAATTCGACAAACCAACTGTGGTTACTAGAGTAGATGCCTTAGTGCAATTCAAACCGTTGGAGGAAGCAGCCCGAATACACATAAATAACAACTGGCTCAAGACCCTAAAGAGGGATCCAAAGAGAATGAAGCTAGAACTCCCCCGATCTGAATTTAAGGAAAGTATCTAGATGGGCACTGTCCTGGGTCTTCGGGCAACCCCATGCCTGAGAATTTTCAGCAAGGATGTACTATTTTTTGCTTGGCATCTCCACCAAGGGAGAATATTTTGATTGGGCCGCCATCATCTCCAACCATGTTGTGAGGCCTCACCCCGACCCGTCACAGTCTTACTGCTCGATCACACTTTGATACTTTATGTTTTGATACATTGATATACTTTTTGATTATCTAGAGAGAGACTCGAGATATTATGTTATGATGATGATTATATTGTGTGGATTACATTTTGACATGGATTAGACCTAGATCAGATGGTTGTATTTGATTATATATATTTAGATAAATGAACTGATGAGAAGATCAAATTATGATTAGACTTGATTATTTCATGGATGTTATGTCATGATGATTATGGAATTATTATGTTTTAAACTTTTTTGTATGAAAATTGCAATTAAGAATTTAATTCTGCTATTGATTGAAGTTGCTAATTATAAATTGAAAAATGTACATTTCATGTGACTTTATTATCTTGGACTACTGATGCTCGAGTTTAGTGTGCAGAAAAGAGAACCATGGAATTATTCAGAGAATCAAGGCTAAACACATGTGAATTGAGTAAGCCAAGGTTTAATCCAATAAGGGATTGAAACCTCGTTGTAATGTGATCCTTGTTGTAAATGTAATCTGAATGTGTGTTAATATTTTTATACTCATGTTGTTGTTTCTTGGACATATCATTGTGAATGTGATGTGTATTCTGTATTGGTGTTACTTGACACTTGTGTTGTCCATGTGGATGATGAAATGTCAAATTAGGGCTTGGGAAAGAATCACCAAACATTATAGGATGCTATATTAATCCCACTTGCATATAGATGTCTTGTAGGGATCACATCAAGTTGAAACTCAGATTTGAACTTTAGGGGTACTTTGGAAGGGTCAAAAGTGACCCTAGAGTGTATTTTTGGCCAAAATTAGTTAATCCTAAGGGGGTACTTTGGGTTAGGGCTAGTTTTACCTATGGAGTAAACCTAGATCACCATTATGGCCCTCCAAAATGCCTACTTTTCAAAAGTTGCAAAAATAGAAGAGAGCCACATGCATTGACTTGACCCACACTCCATACTAAACTCACATTTAAGAGAGGAGACAAGAGGTAAGACAAAAGGACTAGAGGGCATGTCTCATTAATTGCTAAGTCTTGAGTACACTTTAGGGGCCTTTTTAGAGGATTTGGAGAAACTTAGTGAGTGTTCACCCACTCTCCAATTTTGGAGACAATTAGGTTTG
>MU224609.1:1775073-1797104 GCA_018584345.1 Thuja plicata | reverse complement strand
TTCATCTTCAAAATCATTGCATTTCCAACCCTTGAAAAGAAGTGATTAACTTACTAAATATAGTGATTCATAGAAATTGATATAATAATGAACAAACAATCTCCTAATATTAGTGATCAAAATTCTAGTTGCATAAGTTTAAAAAAAAATATAACAAACAAATTGCATGAATCTTTAAAAAAAAATATTGCAAACAAACTTACCATATCATTTTTCAGCTCTCTAGAAAATGTATGGGGAGGGATTTAATTCCCTCCCCTTACACAGAGAATATTCCAAAATAGATTCCCTCCCTAATGTCCCTTTATTAAAATCCCTAAATACCCCTCTAAAACTACTCTCTTTATGCTAACACATAATTTCCATTTAAACAGGCTTAATGTTTCTCCCATCCTCATGGGACCCACCATATACTATTCCCTCACTTTACCTTCCCATGCGAAATTCAAACTCTATGTTGACTTCACCTTAGTACCTGCTGTGGTCCGCACCATTTCCTTACCATGCATAAGTTTTGAAAAAGAACTCCCTTCCCTATGCAATTTGCACCTTGGAAGAAGGGATTTGGGTTTCATTCTCTCCTCACCCACTTGGGAGATGAGGTGACCTTTTTATAGGTTGCTAGTTAGCCATGTAGGGTAGGAGATAGGTGATAGGTGTTAGGATGCTAGTTGATAAGTAGGTTTAAGTATAGTTGTTAGAGGTAGTTTAATTATCATTAACAGATTTAATAACATAATTAATTTAGTTTGGTATTGCATATTTTATTTAAATGATATTATATTCTCTCCATTGTGGACATTTTTTAAAAGGATTTTTATATGTAAATAGATTAAGTTGTGAATAGGTTTAATTTTGCATTTATGTTATTTAAATTAAGTGGTCCCACCTAATAGAGGTATTTTCTTTTAAATTGTGTTAATTAATTACTAGATTTGAAACTTTAGTTATGTGTGAAAAATATATAGAATGACTATACGTTATGGATGTAAATTCCTCATTGTTTAATTATAATCATGTAAATTTGTTAGATATAGTTTGTCTAATGGGGTAGTTAATTATTGATAAATGGAAGTAGTCTTTATGTAATAGGAAAATTTAGATAGATGTTAATGTCTATAAATTGAAGTATGTTGCCTATGTGTTTAGAAAGGTTAGAGGTCTATGTAGATTATCTACTTGAATAAATTTAATATTCTATTAAGGAATTTCAAGACTCTAGTTGTATGGAAAAATAGTATAGGAGAGTTTAATTGTTGTTAGGAGGATAAGGACTAGGTTATTGAATTTTAATCTAGTGGTTAATGGTCGAAAGTAAAATGGGACTAGAATTTAATGAATAAGTTGGAATTAAGGTTATGAATTAAGTGATTTTCAGAACAATCTATTTCAATGAATGACTCTTAACAATATAATAACATCATGATACTATACGTAGATTAAAACTTGAAACTAGAGTTAAACCAACCAGTCCCAGCTATTCACATAACCCGTATGACTAGTTGATGCTCTATTTGCATATGAAGGCAATGTACCCCTAATTCAACTTATGCATATACCTTGCAATTCAAAGACTACCCTTACCGTGATAACACATTGCCTCAAATGCATACCTGTTAGTGGTTTGCACTTGCGTATTTAAAAAATTTTGTATGTGTGTTTTGCCCTAGTTTTGGGCATGACACATGTAGATTCTCAGTTTCTACAGGTGGTTCAAAAGCAGAAGTTCTATATGACTTCCTATGTTCTCTGGACCCTGGCATAACAATGGCCCGCCACCAATGGATTACTTACATCGGGTGTACTCGAGATTGGCCCGGGTCAGAAGGCTCCCTGGAAATTTTTCCCACAAATCCAATGGGAGGCCAGTTTCCCCAGTTTCTGCCGTGTGAATGATGCCTTTCTCTATTACAACCTGCTCACACCTACCCAGGATGTAGGATATCACCTCTCCATAGAGGTGATGAATCTAGTCAGAAGCTACAACCGTTATTATATACAGTTCCAGCAACATACATACATAAGGGTAACTGGCTTCTCCGGGAAACCTTACTTGTTACCCAAACATTATGGGAACAAGATAATTCTTTTAGAATATTGCAGACCAATGATGGAGCTACATGCCTTCTACACGTTGAAGAAGGTGACAAACATCACATTCCCAATTACCTATGGGAATTACTCATGCATTCTTGTTGCGGCCAAGGAAGCAGACAACGAGCTCAAAAGTTACAACTTAGCAGAATTCTACTTGGCGTGGAAGAATTTTGATCCGCATAGAAAAATTGCGTTGGCACTTCCTGGGCATCAGAGCCCCACCAATACTACATGGAAGACTTCTGGGAAGATTTTCAGGACAACATGGAGGTCTGGAGAAGGCATTACGTCTGGATGACCATGGGAATGATGAAAAGGTTAAAGCTCTGGAGATTTCCAGAGGACTTCTCAGACTCTTGACCCACAATAGATCCCCATTACAAAGCAAAGGGGATTGATAAGTTGGCCCTCCCACTAGTGGACTAGAATGCCCAGGAGGGGCCCACCATTGAAGAGTTCACCCGCAACATGGTCGAGTGCAGCCACATCTACTTTAAGAAGGTGTGTCCCAGGAGTGTCTGCAGGGCTACCCATCCGGTGCCAAAGTTAACCCTGGGAGCTGGGACTTCTTCACAAGGAGGAGATAGGGGAAAGGGAATAATGGAGACCCCAACTATGCAAGAGACCCCAATAAAATAATAGCTAAAGCAATCAATAGCGGCCTACCAACAGATGAGGGAGAATCTAATCACGCGATTGGCAACCCCGGTGCTCATGACCAGGCCAGTTTGTCCTCCCTCCTCCCCTTCACTAGCAGCCCTAATGGTCAGGGCAACAAGGGTGGATCCAGAAGAATAAGCAGTACTAAGAGATGTGGGGCCACCCTTAGTCACTAGGAGAAAGAAAAGGCTTAACCCAAAGCCCAAGGTAGAGCCAGAGCTGGGGATGCCTTAGATCCCACAAGTTGAAATCCTTTCTTCTGACTCCCTGAAGCTAAAGAAGGAACCAGAGCCTGCTCATGTCCAGGCCAATCCTCCCCCATAGGATGAATTTGATGATGTTTTTACAACCGACAAGTTTGGAAATTTATAGGGGGCGTTGAGCAGCCGGGGGCTAAAATCCCAGAGCAAGAACAAGCTCCAAAATAGGAACCTATCCAGGAACAGGAGGAGCAAGCAGAGGAAGAGGAAGAGGCAGAACAAGAAATTACCTTTGAAGTCCTAGAGATACATGACACGGGAGTAGACCAGAAAAAACAAAGTGAACAAATGGCATTAGTAGGGGGAACTGGACCTTCGGGAGCAACCGTAACCTCAGCCGCCATGTTCCAAACGCCACTCCTGGAGGTGAAATTTGGGGAGGTAATCACTACGGCTCAAACACTAAATCTTGGCCCATTACCTCCCCCATTACCAAAAGATGTACCAATGAATGAGGACATCCCAGCAACAGAGGCTGAGGAAGAAATGGAACAACAAGACGAAGAAAACCCCAGGGTGACAAATGAAGACCTAGACATGGCCAAAGATGCAGACGTCGGGGCAGAAGACACAGGTGTCACCGGAGGAAATGTCACCGATGAACCAGGAGACACAGGAAAGGAATCAGAGGAAGCTCGTCCTGATGAGGGGGCACAACAAGATATCGGGGAGAAGTCACATGAACACATTTTGGCTACCAAGCCACCCCTACCACCCCCATGGATAATAGAAACCTGAAAGAGAAAGGCACCTCCAGCAATGTACTGGGCCCACCTTTCCTTAGCAAAAAATGATGGCCCAGACATAGAACCCACCAAAGGCCAAGAAAGCCCAGATAGTCCACACCCTTCAGACCAGACTGGGTGGAGAAATAGTTGTAGTGGTAGCAACACCTTCCCCAGATGCAGACAAAGCGATGGCAGAGGCCGGAGACTATAGTATCACAGAAGTGTCATTGGGGAAGAGGGGAAAACAGGGTGAAGTAGACCTGTTAAAAGAAGCAGCCAAGGTAGTAGAGGCTCTCTATGAAAAGGAGGCTCAAAAACTCATGGCAAAAAAGGAGAAAAATGCAAACCTTATGGGGTTGCTAACTGAGCTAGCCTGGCCTATCAATGTTATACCTCCAGAGGCCTCTACATCTGATGCACCGCTGCCGTAGAGTGACATAGACTCACTACGGGCAATGAAAAAGAAGGCCCAAGCGGTCGATGAGTGGATCGCCCTACAATTGGGAAATGTCTGGCGCTTCTTGGTGTCTACCCTCTCGGACCTATATGTGGCCCGCCATGTCTTACATCAAGCTGAAACTACCATCAGTATATGGGAGGTGGACATCGATAATTATGAGGCATGGAAGGTCAAGTTAGAAGAGCTCCTCGACCTCAGAGAAGATATTGTTTCTAAATCAGGAATTTTGGGGGAAGAGTCCTTCAATTTTGTAAGAACCCAGCATTCCATACTTGACCTCACATTGGGGATAATCAAGCAACTGGTGGGGACTCTGCGGGGATAAAGTTAATGCAGTACAATATTCTTTCAACTTATACAAGTCTTTTGTTACGAAGGTCTCCGGAGTTGATCCCTTCAGCACCAACACATGCACACTGGAGGAATATGTCCTGGGGAAGTTTGATGAGTTGATGGAATCAAGGTATCAATCCCTGGAGGGAATAGATGGAGCCCAAATGACAAGAATAACTTGCATGATACTCAGTGGCCATGATGCGGCAAAGATGGCCGATGAATTTAAGGGGAAAATTCTAGACCTAGGGGAACAGATTGAGGTGGCTAAGTACCAGCGAGCTGGCCTTAAAGAATTTGATGAATATGGAATCTCCCACCTCCTCCAGACCTTCAATGACAATAAGCAACAATAAAAATTCTCTGGGGGCTGGAGAAAAACTAAGTGTTTTTATATTCATTATTCTTTTGGAACGTAAGTTCCTGGATCCTACATTTTTGTATTCTTCCGGTGATCTACGTCCTGGTCCCCAAGGCTAACCGGTCACTTTCAAAGTAGTTAATAAAGGTTGTTAGAGGGTAGTTAGCTATGCCAAGGCACGTCAAATCAGCAAGAAGTTTTCTAACAGTTGGTCTCCTCGAGGCGCCATTTCAAAAGTACACCTGGCGCATTGGAGATAGGGTGCCACTTTTCTCATTTATGAGGCATATAGCCTCGATCCCCGAGGGATCAGATTTCTTCCTTCTCCTTCCCGGCTCTCTTCTTGAGGCTGATTCTTCCACTCCATCTTCTTGTCTTATTCTTCTGACATGTCAGACCTTCTCCCTCTTGAGGTCTTTTGTAAAGTGGTGCAGGTAGTACCAACCACCGGATAATATATTTTATGGAAAAATGTAAAATAGGGTTAGGGTTAGAAGGAGAATGTGTATAAATAATAAGTCTGGCCCTATTCCAAGGGTCAACAAAATTGATGATTTTGCAGTCCATAGTAATAGAAAAGCAGTATTTTCATTTTAGTTGCAGAGCTCAATGCTCTTTGGTCTTTAAGATTTCAGTAGTTAGATGCTCCCTGGGAGCCACCATTGTATCACGCACCAATGCTCGCTGAAAGGAATGTTAATGAAGAAGAGGGTTCTTGCAATGAAGTTGTTGGCACTTTGTCTTCTGAGTTAATGGTATTTTATGTTTAATGTTCTTCATGTCTTCTGCTCTAATACTTTAAGTAGATTAACGACCTCCTTTCCCTTGCTACTGATAAAATATGAACTGATGGTTGTGTATTTCTTCGATATTTAGTGTAGTATATCAGAGCATTATTGATGTATTGAATGTTTAACATAACTATAGGTAGATCAAATATTTCTAACTCTGTAGGATGTTTTTAAGTTTATTTGCTAAGTGTAAAATGCTTGGAAAACCTCTCCTATTTGAATCCCTAGAGAGAACGAGTTGAAGAAACCAGCTATCCCCCTTGAAAATAGTCGCATCTCCCGACTGAGCCCCGCACCATCGAGACCCGACCCTCAGGTGCTTGGAGGCCCAGGGAATCTCATTTCCCCAGACAATCTTTGCAGGCAAATTTGGCCGGTACCCCAATACCCAGTGACAACTTACATCTGCTGGTAGACCCGGTCACCAAAGTCCCGTCAACACCTTCTCTAATTCCTAGGGATCCCTTGCCTAGCACAAGAGATCTAGCTGTGGTATGCATTTTTTATTTTTTAGTATTTCTTGTTTATAACATGTATTTTGTATTATTTTTCTATTATAGGACCCTTCACCATTTCCCGTCCTTCCTCTACCTCACCATTTTTCTAGGAGTCCCTCTCACCCACAATGGAGCCCATTTTGTTTATCATTCAGCCCAAGCATAAGAGATCCAGTTGAGGCTTCAATATGCAAATTTGTATTATCTAGTGTATACATTTTTTGCATTATCTAGTATTTCTCGGTCCTATAACATCTTTTCTATTTTATCATACAGGAAAAGGTCCAAACTGATTCATCAATGTTTTTGGCTCCCTCCAGCACAGGAGTTCCAACTCATGTTGTGGTATGCATTTTATTTTTAGTCCATGCATTTTTTATTTTTTAGTATTTCTTGTTTATAACATGTATTTTGTATTATTTATTTTTCCTATTATAGGACCCTTCACCACTTCCCGTCCTTCCTCTACCTCACCATTTTTCTAGGAGTCCCTCTCACCCACGACAGAGCCCATTTATAGGAGAAAGAGATGAGGTAATCAATAATTCAACTGTCAAAAAATTACAGCCCAATATTTATTTATTTTGAGATAATATAAATGGCTTAGCATTTGAATTATTCTTGTGCAGAGACTTAGTGACCCAAGTGCTGTTGTGAAGAAGCTCAATTTTGATGATCCACCATTGTCATAGATATATCAAGACATTGTATAGATCTATTTATGGTCATTGAATGACCAAATTTTGTGTGTGTGTGTGTGTGTGTGTGTGTGCGACATTTTTACATTGTATATATCGACCTGGATATAGTTGATGTCATTTTTTTTAACTCTATTATGCATTTGGCATGTATGCCATGTATTGATATGTACACTATTATTGTTCATTTTGTTATATATAAAACTTCAAATTTGATCCTTGAATTTGTTAGTTGTATGTTTATGCCTTAAGTATATTCTTGTTTCACATGACTTGCGTATATGCATGTGTGTTTTGATAAATTAATGTACTTGTGTGTGTACTTCATGTATATGACTCATAACCTAAATTCATGTGTATGACCTACGTGAATGACTTAAGTGAATTCATGTCTATGCTTCATAATGTATGTACTACATGTTTGCTACAAGACATAAGCAATTTTATGATTTAAATGAATTATGCCTGATGTGCTACATTGTATTTAGGTGTATCTTTCATGCTCTATATGTATACACTCCATGACTTAAGTGAATTTATGTTTGTAGGTGTATCTTTCATGCTCTATATAATGTTCCTTGGGTACACCTGGGTATTCATTTTGAGTAGATTGGTCTCATTGTAGAGTCAATCCATCTAAGGTGTCTTTATAAATGTCCTAAGGTTGATTAGACTCATGACCTATGATAGTATAAGTAGGTTTGATGTTTTTGGTCTAATAAAGCTCCTACTATAGGATCTAAGGGTCTTCTAAGTCCTTTCAATAGGTCTAGAAGTCCTAATAGCAACATTTTGCAACATTGTCAAAAGTTGCACAAATGTTGTCGAGTAACTTTTAAAAGTTTCTATGCAATGTTTTCATTATTGTTGTTTCAAACCGTTTGTCATGGGACCAAACTGTCAGCTCCATCAGCTACGGTTGGTCGGTTAAATGCAAGAGGAGACCTTTTTTCGCTTGTGAACCATCAAGAACGTTCTGGCACAAGTCAGACCGAAGTGTTAGCAAGGTGCACTAAGCCAAATTGGGCAGCAATTTTTGGAGAGCCATATCTCAAACCTCGTGAGAGATATCAGAGATCTGTGAAGTGTACAAGGACCGTCTTGGGAAGGCATACAAGCACACAGCTGAGTTTCGGGAGACTCCACTTGGATTCCATTTTCCGACCTGATCTCGTTTGGTACAAAAAGTTGCATTGTTGCTTAGTTGAAAGTTTCTCAATGGTGCATCTTTCAAACCATTTTTCATGGGACCAAAACATCATCTCCATCAGCTCTAGTTGGCTGGGTAAACGCTAGGGGAGACCCTTTTTTCTTACGAACCATCAAGAACATTTTGATGCAAATTAGACCGAAGTGTTCCCAAGGTGCACTAAGCCAAATTGGACAATAATAGAAGTAAAACAATTCAAATTTTCACAAAGAATAACATATAACACCATGAGAGAGAGAGAGAGAGAGATTTTTTACTTCTACATAACCCGATCGGGTTTTGAAGAAGTGAAAATTATGCATTTTATTTTCTAAAACCCGATCGGGTTATGCACGAGTTGAAAATGTACTTTTTTCTTTTCAGAACCCGATCAGGTTATTTGAAATTTAGAAACATGATCAGGTTATGGCTTGGGAAGAGCTTTGGAAAATGACCCAAAGTCTTGGAGGCTCATTTTTCCTCCATTTTTGTTCTTTTAGACGTTTTTTCATCTTGTAAGATGAATTCTTGACTTTATCTTCATTAGGTTTTAAATTTGTCAATAGGGTAGCTCTATAATTTTCACCATAATCTGATATATCTTCTTAGCTTTCTAACCATACAATTTTTCTATTTTTGGACAACATTAGCATAGTAAACTTTAATTTTCTTTACCAATGTCTTTATTGTCCTCACACACATATGTCTACCATTTTTTTAATAACTTTTGATATACTTAATCAAATTACAAATAAATTACATATTATTGTTCTACACTTGATTCTATACACTTTTTTAAAAAAAATGTTTTTATTTTCGATTATTTTGATGCAAGTTATGCCCAGCGCACGAACAAGTACCAAATTTTCAGGCTGCGATCACTTAAAAAAATCACAGAAAAAAATACTCATCGGAAAATTACAAAAAAATACACAACTTCTAGATCTCACTCTTACCTATCATCCTACCAAAGGGATTTAAAAAATACTGAATATAACTATATATTTTGTACCGCGCACGGAAACAACTATGTTATGTTTTTCCAAAAAAATTAGGAACATGTTTTCATGCGCGTGAGGTTTGACCCTCTTAATATTATTGGTTTTAAAAAAAAATAGTATTTTAGAAACTATATTCAGATTAATACAATTTTTATTTTTACACATCTTATTTTGAGTGCATGACCCTCAAACGCTAGTTCCAAGTTCAAGTTTACCCGATTTCAGAAAAAATGTGTCCACTTATACCCCCCTTTTTGGTTCACAACTTGGTGCACATACCCCAAAGAAAAGTGAATTTAGGCCAGGGTTGAAAACACATTATTGGCATACCTTCATCAAGTTAAGTCATGTTCTTTTGTATTTACAATATTTTTGTAAACTACATGTACTTCTCATTGTATTATGTGACAAAATAATGACATGATTATTTTTATAATTGTTGCAGTACGTGCTACCCCTATCTCTCCCAGAGAACTTCGACAATAACATCAAACAAGTGATATATGATCTTAGAAAATACATGAGGTAACCAATGACATCTATTCAATTTGTTTTATATATTTATTTTATTCGCAATTTATTTTTCTTGTTATGTAATATATTGTAAAGTCTCATGTTTATATATTTTTGTGTCTTGAGTGTCTTATAGGTGGTTGTCATCTAAAGAAATCCATAAAGTAGATATAAAATATTGGAAGAAAATAATTCCTCATCTAATGTGTGAAATGCAAAAGTGTCTACCTTCAACCTTTTTCAATGCACAAGAACATTGCCTCATACACCAAGTTGAGGAGATTGAATTGTGTGGACCCGTACACACTCGGTCAATGTGGATGGTTGAGAGGCACTTGAAATTTTTGAAGGCTTTGGTTTGAAAAAGAGCATGTCCTAAGGGTTCTATGGTGGAGGGATATATGGTATACCAGACTATGGTGTACCTTACTGAATATCTTCCTAAGCTTACAGCAAAGATCCATATAGATCGCATTTGAAGGGGAGTACTTGGTGGGGAAAGGTAGATTGAGGAAAGTGAGAGGTAATAAATTATAAGATATTATTGTAGCTATTAAATAATTCTTAATCTTCAAAATTAATCAGTTGTAAGTCATCAATTTATTTTTTGTACAGCTGCTCAAGAGTGGGATGCAATACATTTGTATATTGCAAATAATCAAGATTGGATGATGGTATGGATTGAATGATGTCATCATTTAGGTAGCACATTAACATGGGAAGTTGTGTCTTCATTGGCTAAATAATCTCATCGTAACGGAGATCCAAATGTTATGCAAAGGGAAATAAAGTTAGCATATGGTTTAAGAGATTTCAAGGTACGTATAAATTTGTTAATCACCCGTATATTTATGAACTCCCGATGCAATAATTTCTACATATTTGAGATATTTTTGCAGGTAAAACACCACAAGACTATGTTTTTCAATGGTCACAAATTTTGGATCAAAAATTTGGATGACACAAAGAAAACTTGTGATTCTGGGATAAGTGCAGTATTTCAGGTGACTAATATTTCATCTAGAAATGACTTACATCCTCAAGAGTTTGAAAATTGATACTATGACATTTTGGATGATATACTTGATTGTGAATTTAATTCCTTCAGATAGTTCTCTTCTTTGTCAGATGGTACAAGCTATGACTTAATCAAAATTATCTTGATAGAACTGTTATTGAACATGAGAATGGATTTCTAATGATTAATACAAGGTGGTTTGAGCCAGTTGGGGATGAGCCCTATGTTCTTCCAAGCCAATGTGAGCAGGTCTTTTACTTAGAGGCTCCACATAAATCAAGTTGGTCATTTGTTGTTATACATGATCCAAGAGGAAGGTCGATAAGGTATAATGCATTGGAAGAAGAAGATTGCGAACAACTAGAAGATGATGTAGATGATGATCACGAACGACAGTTAGTCGATGATGTTCCTTACGCAACTTTTCTTGAAGAAGAAGATGATGATGATGATGATAATGCTACTAATGATGATGATGATGATGATGATGATGATGATGATGATGATGATGATGATGATGATGATGATGACGATGACGACGAAGATGATGACAATGATGATGGTGGTGATGATGTCGATGACGACGATGATCATGGTGATGAGTTGGGTGAAGAAGAAGATCAATGACATGAATGAAATATACAGTTATGTGATTACTACTTAATCTATTTAATATTGATTTCTTGATATAAATCTACATTTATGCGATCAATGCTTAATCTAATTAATTCGTGATGTACCTTTTAATATTTTTAATTCATATGGGATGCTTATGATTTTTAATTTACTTACTTATATATGTATTTTTGAGTATATGTTAATCAAATTAAGCACTAAAAGCCAAATGTTAGATAATCTAAATCATCCATACAAGCACAAGGGTTCTTTTTTAAGCACTCAACTAGATGAGAGTTTGATTGTACAATTTTATTCACCAAATCCAGATGTACTTTGCTTTGTTCAATTATTTAAAATGATGTCCATTTTAAGCACCAAAATATGAGTGAAGTTTTGTTTGGGCATACATTGTTCTTTTTAAGCACCAAAATACAAATGGATTTATTATATATTAAACAAAATTAAACCTTATTCCACACCATAAGATATAAAGGAAAATTTAGTACCAAAAACCTAGCAACTAGTTTTGATAATCCATAATTGTGCTAGCGTTGACATAATGACAATTGAGTTTCTGAGTAATTCTACTTACCTTGTCCAAATAAGTCTATATAACACCTTCGTAATTGATTTCTACTTCAAATGCTTCAATTCATAATTTGTGGGTTGATCCTTTGTTCTACTTAATCTATCATTCTCTTTTATGCTGCTCAATGAGCTTTTGAATTTTAACTTTTTTGTGTTTTGGTGGTTCACTGTACCTTTTCATTACTATAAGTGTGTATTTTTACATCACAAAGAAGCAAAAATAACACAAAAATATTTTTTTTATTTTTATCATGCAACTACTGTTGGAATGATAGAAAGGTGTGTATAGAGAGGGGAGGGGTGAATCAGTACCCTTAAAAATTTTACTAATCAAAAACTTAGTACACATAAACTTGTTTAACCTGCTGTTGTAGCTTTTCAAAATTATGCATGAAAGATAGTGAAATAAATGTAAATTCATGTAAAACTAAACATTAAACCATTCATGAAACATTACAACTCATAACAAAAGTATTTTGGTTACGCAATAACTCTTGTTAGAAGGTAAAAACTGCGGTGGGGACGGAACCCACAAAGCTTCACTACTGTGGAATTGAAGTTTCCTTTTAGGGCTACAAGTTTTGATCACTTTTGGTGAACTTACCCTGTTAGGAGTAACATTTCAAACTTGTTAGGTCTACTTTGTTAGGATATTTTAGAAACACAATGTATGTGTGCACTCGGTTAAGAGATTTACAATAAGACTGTTAAGTCTACCTTGTTAGAGGATTTTACAGTTTGCTACAATTGTTAGAGAGAAAAAAATATTTGATCTGACTACTGCAATCTTATACTGCTAATTACAGCTCCTTTAAGTACATAGAAGTTATCACCTTGATGTGATAGATAATACTTTTGTTCTGCTCGGTAGCCTTGCTTGTTGTTTTGCATAAACTAAATACTTCTCTATCTGTCCTTGTGCATGAAAACCATGTCTAATTCTTAGATGTCCTTCGGCGGCTACAAACTGATCATGATTCAAGCATTACAAACAAAATAACATCTAGACATTGATATATCAAATGATTTGACCTAATAAGGGTTCATACAATCTTAGAAAAACTAAGATCAATGGTTTACAACTTTTACCTTGATCATCTAGAGATAATGAATACAATCAATTAATGATTAACATCCATAATTAATATTGTCCTCAATCATGGTAAAAAAAAATATAGCTCGACAAAAAGTTGTTACATAGATCATTGTGCCATTGCTATTTTGTAGGTGAATTCTATTTCACTCGGTAATGTTTTGTCTCTCGGTGTAGACTAGTACTCAGTGTCGACTGCTCAATTATATTACTGCTCGATTGATATTATTTCTCAGTGAGTGTTGACGCTCAGTGATCATAACTGACCAAAACTGTCTGTTTGATTACTAATGACAACATCTGATCCTTTAAGGATTATCAATCTCCCCCTTTGGCATTAGTATCAAAAACTATATGTACAGTGTATACCAAGTATCCTTTGCAATTACATAGACAATGACTCAATGACTCCCCCTATGTACATGCATCGGTATGTAGATACATAAAATGTAGAATGAAATGTATGTACATGTTTCCCCCTTTTTTGAAAATAATGACAAAGATGTAGAACTTACAACTTGTCAAAAATATAAGAATGTGATTGTTGAACGGTTGCTATCAGCTTCTCCCATTCCTCCTTTAAATGCTCAAGGGTCATATGTTCCAAATTTATTTGAGAGTGCATGTCATATATGCTTTCAGTGACCAAAATCTCAGGGGTGACAATTAATTTCTTTGTTGTAGTCAGGTGGGTTTGCAACAATTTGAGATGCGGGAGTAACATAGCCTGTACCTCAGTTACTTCATCTCTAATTTTGCATTCAACCTTTTGTAACTCAATTCTTAACCACTTAGATTCAATCATCTTTGCATAATGCATTTGGAATGTAGTTGTCTCAGTTGAAAGACTTTGTGCACTAGCTTGTAGATCTTCATCTAATTTAACTATCATTTCACTATGCTTGGTAGTGAATTGCTCTAATGTGCACAAATTTTGAACTAGTGTAACTACTTCTGATATAACAGTGTCTAATGTGGCTACAACTTCAGAAAGTTTCACCTTGTTCTCTGCAACTTCCTGGCTGATCTTCTTGGTAAGTTTGAAATGAAACTTCTCCTCTGCTCGTTCTTATATGACCTTCTCGATGTCTATATTCTAAGTGTTGATGGTCTCGGTTAGGGTTGCAAGTTGATCAATGATTGGGGTTGTTTGATCAATCTGGGTGTCTGGTACCACTTGCAATAGAATTTCCTTTGCAACTTCTAGGAATTGTGTATTTTTGTGTTCCTATCTAAGCTTGTCTTCAGCTGCTTTCCTGGTGCATAACTCACCATATTTCATAAGTGACTCAGGATCAAGGGATTTGGGGTCACCTTCTGGTATATCTATGATTTCATCTAAGGTGACCGGGGCCTTTCTCCCTTTCTTTCTCTTCTTCTTCTGAATAGCACTTGAGGTAGGGGAATGTGATACTAATACGAGAGCCTTCTATTGCTCGGTATCTATCTTTGATTTCTCAGGTGTTGTGATGACTTTGATGGGGTGCTCAGTTTGTGACCTGGTGTCATTTGTAGAATTATCTACAAGTGTTTCTTTCTATTCTTCACCCTTGTCTACTTCTCCAGTGGTGTCTTGGGGTGCATCACTTGGTTTGGGTTTGCCACTGGGCTCGATCTTATCACCGTGTTCATCACCTTTGTCTTCTTGTGTATCCTTTTCTTGATCAGGTGGTATATATTGTGCTTTAGTAATAATATCAATTGCTTGTACCAAGTAGGGAAAATGACCAGGTATAATTGCTTGTGCTACCTTAGATGTGTCCTTTTCATTTGGCGGCTTAGTAGCAACTGTTACATCATCATCATCCTTTGCCTCATCATCAGGGTCACTGTGTTATGTCTTGTATGGTGATATGGGCTTCCCCTAATGAGTGCAATATTTCAGGTATATCATCCATGAATTTTCTTGCTTCAGTGGTTAAGTCAATGGGATTGATATCCTCAGTGTCATTGATGAAAATGTGCTTGGGGTTTGGTGTAGCCTCTTTCTCCTTGGTGTATGCAGTGTAACTTAGAGCCTTTACTTGCTTTATTTGATACAAATATTTAGACCATATCAGTTCACTGTCTATGTCAATGTCTTCAAAATTACCTTGCAAAATGTTAAATGCCCTGGATTGTACAGAAAATTTCTTTGCATGTTCTTTCATTGTAGCATCGATTTGGGAATTGTGTACTCGGGTACATGTAAGACTAGTGCGCTCTCTCTCATTTGTTTTTCCATGTTTAATGCATAAGTCCACCTTTTTGATATCTTATCATGTAGCTCCTGTGGAATTAGATTAACAAATTGAACAAGTACACATTTGTAAGCGATCATCATCTTAATTATGGCCTCTTCTAACTTATCTTGATCCTCAGTAGATAGTTTTTCCCATTTTCAAAGCTTAGGATGTTGTAGACTTTTTGTATTGATGATTGACTCTACAAGTTCATCAATTGTTTGTGGTACATGGTCCTTTTAAGATCAAAGCTATTTTGGGTCTACTTCTTCTTCTGATTCGTCATTAACATCTTTGCCTTTTGTTGATTTCTTTCTTTGTCTCGGTGCTGGAAACTCGGTGGAATATTTTGTCTTTCTTTTCCGATATGTAAACTTTGGTGAGGGCCTGGAAATCTTAGTAACTCCTTTTCTCTGAGGTGGTGAGTCTACTTTCACCATTCTTCTTCATGTCCTAGATGTTGCCGCTACCTTAGTAACTCTTATTTTCTTGGCCTGTGGTGGCTCAACATCAGACTCTGTAGACTTGGTATTGTTTAATTCTTCACTCACACCGGCTAGGGACTGTTCCTCGATAACTTCAGAAGATTGTTCTATTTCTTCATCGCTAATAAAAAACTTTCTCTTAAGTGTATTTAACATTCTAGTATTTTTCCTTCCCATCTTTTGTACCTCAAGACCAATCTTGATTCTCGTCTTTGCTTCCTCATATGTGCCAAATCTATTTATAGATTTGTCAACTAGTTTTTTCAACAGTGCTTCAATAGCTATAGTGTTGGGATAATGGAAGGGTGTGTACTGAGAGGGGAGGGGTGAATCAGTACCCTTAAAAACTTTTTCTTGTCAAACTTTAGTAATCTTAACCTTGTTAACCGACTGATGTAGCTTATTAACTTCTTGCATGAAAGATTGTTACATAAATGTAAATGCATGTAAATTAAACATTAAAACATTCATGAAACTCATTTACACATAACACAAGTATTTGGTAACACAGAAACCCTTGTTAGAAGGTAAAAACTGCAGTGGGGATGAAACCCACAAAGCTTCACTGTCTGCAGAATGGAAGGTGCCGGTTAAGGCTACAATTTTGATCACTTATGATGATCTACCCTGTTAGTAGTAATGTTTCAGACTTGTTAGGTCTACTCGGTTAAGAGATTTACAATGAGACTGTTAAGTCCACCTTCTTGAAGGATTTTTCTGCTTGCTACAATTACTAGAGGGTAACAAAATTGTTGATATGATTACTGCAATCATGTATTGCTGATTAAAGATCCATAAAAAAACATAAGTTGTATCACCTTATTGTGATGAGTAATAACTTTGTGCTTGCTCGGTAGCCTTGGTAAATGTTTTGCATAAACTAAATTTTCCTTTATCTATCCTTTTGCGTGAAACTCTTTGTCTAATCCATAGATGTCCTTGATGGCTACAAACTGATCTTTCTTGATTGATGGATATGTAATAATGATCTCTAGACATCTATATATATAATAGATTTGACCTAATTAGGTTTCACACTTTTCTTGAAAATCCTAAGATCAAGGTTTACAATTGGTACTTGATCACCTAATTTGCATGAATACAATCAGTCAACTAATTACATCTGTAATTAACACTCTTCTTGATTCATAAAAAATGGTTAGTTCAACAAAGAAAAAAACTATTTTAAAGATTAACGTGCTTTTGTTGACGTGTAGATAAGATCTACTTTTCTCGGTGAATTACTGTCTCTTGGTGTAGAATGGTGCTCGGTTGTGTCTCTTGTTGTAGACTGATGCTCTATTATGTCTCTTCTCAGTTATATCTCTCAGTTGAAATACTACTCGGTGATCACTACTGCTCGGTGACCACTGTTGCTTGGTTAATGTTGTCGCTCGGTGAACATTCAACCAACCAAAACTGTCTGCTTATACTAATGACAACTCTTGATCCTTTATGGATTATCATCTAGAAGCTAGATCAATATTTATCTCATACTCCATCGGTAAAAACAATGTTGTTCTTGGGTCAATAGCTTTGATAAGTGTCACATCGGTGTCAACAACAAAATATATTTCATCTTTATAATATTCTACTAGTTGTGTTGGGATTCTCATCCTCTTTTGCATTCTCTCCTTAAAGGTTTTGAAGTATGCATCCATTACTGGTGTGAATTTATCTCCTAGATTCTTTATATGTTCACTAATCTAAGCAGTAATGGGTCAGTTGATGTCCCAAGTTACATCACCAATTGAAGGAAATAAGTTTTTCATGTAAAAGAATATGCACATTAACAGAGAACTGAACTTACATGTGTTAGATCATGATGATCTAATTGTCCTCATATTCTCTTCTAGTTGTCTTAATAGCAGCTCGACAAGATCAAGTTGAACTCCCTTTTTCACAATTTTGTGAGCAATATCCACTACTCCACAAGCTACGCTATTTGGCCTACTAGATTGGAAAATCTTGTATGCAATAAAAAAAGTGCCAAACTTGAGTTTAGGATCATTGATTGAGTTGATCTTAAGACCTCTGCCATCCCACTCAGCTCCTATTAATTTCTCTATCTCGACTCGTCTAGGGTGACTTATGGCTTTTGCCTTGTCGGTGATTGGGTAGCTAGTTACTACATGAATCACATCCTTCGTGATTACCTTGGGTTCATCCAACCACAACTTTCTATCATGTAACCGGCTGAGCAAAATACAGATCCATTATGTTTTAAAGTCCTTCAGGAAAATTAGGGCATTAATTAACCCTTTAACTTCAAGGTGCTTGTGTTTATCCCTTAGGTGTCCATCCTTTCATAGCTATTGATATGATGCCATTAGATCAAAGTCACCAATCTCACCGAATTTGCAATGTATATATGCGCGGACGTCTTGTACGAGCAAAACCTAGGCAGAATCCTAGAAAATGTGCCTTTGTTGTGTGGTTGTGCAGCAACCTCAGGGTGGAATTTGTGAATTATTTATGTTCATGTTGTGTTCTTAACTAGGTTGACCTTCTTGTCTTTCACAATCTTTCTCTTTGATTTTCGTGATGTGGATGTCATTGTTCAGTTTGAAATTAGGGCTTCTTTGCAAAGTAGAATGCTAGCTCGGTGAGTCTAGATACTCACTAATAAGTGTTGTGATTTTTTTAGAAATGTTCTTGAAGTGCTTTGAAATGCTATGAATCTCTTCTCTGATCAATCACTCAAAGTCGCTCTTTTCCTCTCTGATATCTCTCTATAAACCCTGGGTGAACAAATGAGTTCGTGTCGCTCAATTTATAAAAAATACCTCAAGTGGTGCATTAAATGCTTTTCACCTAATACTTGGTTGACAAAATAGAAATGTTTAGTTAACACAACAAAATCTCCAGCTTGGTGAGTATACAATGCTCGGTTGACATTGTCAACTTGGTTGTCTCTAAACATTTTCACCAACTGTCAATTCATGCTCGGTACATATTAATTGACCATACTAGATACAAGTTAACAAAAACATACAATACGATAGTGCATCTTAATTCATGCTAATTTGGCATTCATTCAATGAATAGAGGAACTGATGTAAGATATAAATTTTTAAAGTGCAGTTCCATACTTACTTGTATTTCTTAGGTGGTGGTGGTGGAATCACCTGATCCATTAGATGAGGTGTCACTGACTGTAGTGCTTGGTCCAGCATTATCATTTGAAACTCTCCTCTACATTTTACTTCTTATTCTCATGACTTCTTCAATTGTGTGCTCATTTCAGAAATTGCTTGATTCTATCACTTGGTATCTGCAATCTTGACTTAGATGGCCAACCATATGACAGTGCATACATGCTAATCCAGATTTAGTCTAGTTTCTAGATTTTCTTGTCCATGTTCTCATACAGTTAGCAGTAATATGTCCATACCTACCACATCTAGTGCAATTTCCCCAAGTATTATAATCCCATGCACAAGCATTACCTACTCTTCTGGGTTGATTTGTACTTTCCTATCCTTTAGGTTTCCAGATTTGCTTCATCTTGGTCCTACATTCTTGAGATGTATGACCATGCATGTTGCAAGTACAACAATATTTTTCCATGTAGGGTTTATTCTATTGTTTATTCAGCTTAGATATGTATTCATGTGCTTTGTGTCCATTCTTTTTACAGTTATAGCAAATACCATTGAATTTTGAAGTAGTTTTAGGAATACCTTTTACTTTGCTCTTGCGAACATTTGATGTGTGGCTTGGTTTCCCACAATGATAACATGAGGGCTTCTTTTTCTTTGGATTTGCATAGACATTTCTTTGTTCAGCCTGATTTGATGATTCTTCATGCTTGGTATAACCTAAACCAGTATTGTTTTTCAATCTTCTTTGACTATTTAGAAATTCAACCATTCTCTTGGTACTATCTTCAGCTCTTTTGATCATGTCATTGTGTTGTTGCTAAATCTTTACTTCATTTTTCAGTTTCTCATTCTCTTCTCTTAATTGACCAATGTCTTCTATTTTTATATTAAGCTCCATATTCACTTTGTTAGCCTCTTGACTCATCATAACCAACTGATTGGTAATCTCAAAATGATGTTCAATAAGTCTTAGAATTTTAGATTCTTTTTCTTGTAACTTTTCAGTCATTTGTCTCCTATCATCAATAGCCAAATTCCTTTCCTGTTCAGCTTGTCTTGCATTATTCATAACATTAATCACTCTAACCATTTGTCTCTCTTGATTATGTTGGATATTTGCTTCTGTCAAAATAGTTGACTGTATGTTTGTCATTGATGACAACATATAGTATACAACAGTGAACTGTATTCACTTTTCAGTATGGATATGTGGAAGCCTTGCACAGTTGTTTTTATGTTTCATACATAGTTACTATACCATGTACATACACACAAATTTAGATGTTTAGTAACAGTTGAGTTATGCTACTCTGTTTACCAGACACAGTTTCAGAAGATTGTTTTCAGAAAGTCGATAGTAATTTTATTGATTCTTCAGTTGCGTCTATCTATGGTATATGCGTGTTCAGATTCATGTTTAGTTCTGAGTCTAAGTTAATTACCCAAAGGCGCTAATCATGTTTCATCTGAAGCATGACATTTGGGTAATTTTGGTGGAGCCGACTATGTGAAGCGATGCGTCTATTCAGTTTGAGTTGCGTAGTTCTAATTATGTTGCGTGCTTGGTTTGGCCGACAAGAGAAGCACGGAAGGGATTCTTAAAGCTGACAAAGATCATATCTTTTGGAGAAGATACTTATAGTAGATCATTTCAAGATCACCAAGTGTGAATGATAAGAAAAGAGAAAGAAGAAGGACATAACATAATGCTAGTCATTTTGGGATAGTAAAGCCATTTCATTCATCAGACAAAGATCTATGTGAAGAAGCAGTGAAAGCATACACTACATTGGAACTGATCAAGGCAGGAGGTCTACTCAAATAGTTCATTATCAAATATAGTGTATATTTGTTTTCCTGATGTTTGTAGCCTTCATCATTTTAGCAGTGAGCTTTTGGACAGTGAGTCCTCACCCCTAACAGGTTTATTTGTAAAAGACTCCTAACAGGGCCCGACCCTTAACCAGGTCATTGTACTTATTACATTATAAAGATCAACTCCTAACATGTTTGTAAGATCTTCTAACAGGGATTATTATACTCAATTATAGTTCTTTGTGGGTGCTAATTCCCATCGGGTTTTTTACCTATTTTGGTTTCCCTATAATCAAAATTGTGATGTTCTACTTTGTGTTATCTGAATGTGTATATGCTTAATGTTATATTAGAATTAATTGGACAAAAGAATTAAAATAGTTGATAACTAATTCANATAGTTGATAACTAATTCCCCCCCCCCCCCCCCTCTCAATTATCCCTTGGGACTATTCCAACAATTGGTACCAAAGCCAAGTGCCTTGGAGAGAAATCCTAATAGCTTAAGGTAGATCAAATGACATACTTTAGGAAAGAGAGTCCTAAGTTTGATGGAGAGAATTATCTTGACTAGAAGAAAAAAATGATAACACATCTTTAGTGCATTGGTTTTAAGATTTATGAGATTGCTACTCATGTAATTGATGTTCCCACCTTGAAGGACCTTGCAAAAGAAGATTCTACTAATAAACAAAAGGAAGTATTCACCCAAAATGCAATTGCCAAAGAAGCCCTAATCAGTGCCCTATTTGACAGTGAATTTTCTGAGATCAAGAAGGTAGACAAAGCATATTCAATTTGGAAATACCTAGAAGACATGTTTGAAGGAGACATCCAAGCCAAGAATGCGTGCAGAAAGACATGGAAGAAAAGATACAACAATTTAGAGATGCTACCTGAAGAAAACATTAGATCTTACAATCAGAGGATTAATGAAGCAGTCTTAGGAATCAGGAACAATGGTGGAGAAATTTTAGAGGATGATATAATGTACAAATTAATGACCACATTGAAAACAGATTATGAAAGCAAGATAAACATCTTGGATGAAACCATGCAATTCTCAAAGGACTTCAAAAGAGAAACCTTGATTAGCAAAATATCAACATTTGAGATATCAAGATTGAAGACAGAACCTAAAATGGAAACAACTCTTAAAGCCTCGGTCCATGGCAAGAAATCCTTGAACATCTCTACTAATAAAGAGAAAGAAAATGTTGATACAGAACTAGAAGAAATCATTGCTATGATTTCTAAGAAGGAAAGGAAAGGTAAAGGAAAATATGAAGGACAACTACCATTCAAATGTTTCTCATGCAACAAAGTTGGCCACTTTGCATCCAAGTGTCCTACAAGAGTCAAGAAGTACAAATTGTATGAGTTAATTTTGGCCTTCTAAATCAACCACACACTTCAACATAGTCCTTCTTCACCAGGTACAGCCAAGACTGAATATGAGTTATTCATCCTGACTGTCTGCGTGATTCGACCTGTTGCCTT
>MU224609.1:1759473-1774791 GCA_018584345.1 Thuja plicata | reverse complement strand
ACTCTGCAGAGAACAAACTAGATCTAATACATACAGACCTATGTGGACCTACTCAAACAAGATCATACTATGGTGAAAGGTATTTTATTTTGTTTGTTGATGATTTCTCCAGGATGATGTGGGTTGCATTCTTAAAAGAAAAATCTGAAGCTTTTGAGAAGTTTAAATTATTCAAAGCTAAATTTGAAAATGAATCTGGATTAAAGATAAAATGTCTGAGATATGATAGACGAGGAGAATTCACCTCTGATAAGTTTCTTGAGTACTGCGAAGAACATGGGATCAAAAGACAACTAAGTGTACCCAGAACCCCTCAACAAAATAGAATTGTAGAAATGAGGAACATTATAATACTTGACACAGCGCGCACTATCATGATTGAAGGGAAATTTGTGCACACCTATTGGAGAGATGCAGTTAATACAATAGTCTATACTATCAACAGAATTCAACTAAGACCAAATGTAGACAAAACACCTTATGAACTTTGGTTTGGTAATGTACCTACAGTAAAATACTTCATAATCTTTGGAAGCAAGTGCTACATCAAGAGAGATGATGGTGTTGGCAAATTTGATGCTAGAAGCGATGAAGGTATTTTTATTGGTTACTCTACTAAGAGAAAAACTTACAGATGTTTCAATTTAAGGTTGAAGAAAATCATTGAGAGTGCACATGTGAAGATTGACGAGAAGTTCATGATTCAAGAGAGATATTATGAATATGTACCTATGATTGAAGATAAACCTAGAACTATCAATAAGGATACAATTATTGAAGAAATGTTTGATTGTATTGATGTATTATGCAATAACCCTGAACCAAGTCAAGAAGAATCACATATTACAGATGAGAGTGTCACACCTAAAATATCAAAATACACATCTAAATACCACTCTAAAGAAAATATCATTGGAGATCAGAGTTGTAAAGTCTTGACAAGATCCAGAGCAAAAGGTTCAACCGTTGATGAAGAGGTATGCTTACTTTCACAGATTAAACCCTTAAGTGTTGAAGATGCGTGTAATGATTCAGATTGGCAAAGTGCTATGCAAGAAGAATTAGATCAAATAATGAAGAATGACACATGGGAATTGGTCCCTAGACCTTGTGACAAGAATGTGATTGGAACTAAGTGGATATTCAGAAACAAAATGAATGAAGATGGGACAATGATAAGAAATAAATCAAGATTGGTATGTAAAGGATATGCGCAAAGAGAAGGAATTGACTGTTTTGATACATTTGCTCCTGTGAGCAGACTAGAAGCTATAAAGTTATTTTTATCCTATGCAACATTCAAGAACTTCAAAGTATATCAGATAGATGTCAAGTCAGCTTTCCTGAATGGTGACTTGAAGGAAGAAGTCTACATAGAGCAGCCTGAAGTATTCAAACTTTCAGACAAACTAGACATGGTATGCAAACTAAAGAAAGCCCTCTATGGACTTAAACAGGCCCCAAGAGCATGGTATGAGAGACTTGATAGCTACTTAACAAAGATTGGATTCAAAAAGGGAGCAACAGATTGCAACCTATTCATCAGAGAGACACCTGAAGGTTTACTACTTGTTTCTATCTTTGTTGATGATATTATTTTTGGAGGTAATGACAAGCTTAGTGCATAATTTGCAAAAGAGATGTAGAGTGAATTTGAAATGAGCATGATTGGACCTATCAAATATTTTTTGGGACTAAATGTAAAACAAATAGACAAAGGCATATTCATAAATCAGTCTAAATATGTGAAGGAGATATTAAAGAATTTCAAGATGGAAGATTGCAAGCCAGTAAGCACCTCCATGACAACAGAAAGAAAGCTTTCTAAAGATGATGATTCCATAGCAGTTGACAAGACACTATACAAGTCTATGATTGGAAAACTCATATATCTCACTCAATCTAGACTTGATATTTCTAATGTAGTTGGCATTGTTGGAAGATTTGCAACTGAACCTAAACAAAATCACTTAATGGAAATAGAAAGAATATCCAGATACTTAAAGGGAACTATAGACTATGGTTTATGGTATCCTAACTCAGAGAATGTACAACTTCATGTGTATAATGATGTTGATTGGGTAGGTTGTGTTGATGACAGAAAGAGTACCTTAGGAGGAGCAGTATTCCTTAGAGACAGATTGGTCACTTGGACAAGCAAGAAGCAGAATTGTATTTCTCAGTCAACAGCTGAGGCAGAATATGTAGCAGCAGCATTGAATTTTTCTACAATTGTTTGGATCAAACAGATGATAAAATACTTTGGAATTCAGATTGATTATCCAATTGTTATTCACTGTGATGACACTAGCACTATCAATATGTCAAAGAACCCTGTGATGCACACAAAAACAAAACACATTGAAATAAAATATCATTTTCTAAGAGAAAAAGTTGCAGACAAAGAAGTCAAGGTTGATTATGTGAGCACTAAAGAATAGTTAGCAGATATTTTTACAAAGCCTTTATCAAAAGATACTTTTGAGTATCTCAGTGAGAAACTGGGAGTAGTTCCCTTTCTTGAGTCTGATTAGAATTTGCAGCAAGAGCATCAATCCTTGGTGACTAATGAATGGTTGACTACTCTACTTCTAGAGTAGTACCTGTGCTTAATGGTATTTGGCACCCTTTGCCATTGATGTCAAAGGGGGAGTATATAGTAACGGGGAGCATATACTCTGGGGGAGTATATAGTCATGAAAATAAAAACATAGTCAAAGGAGCTGCAACACTGAAGAGGAACCTTTGATGAGGATATTGAGAAGATTGTAAAAAGAAAGAGGATACTTTGTGTTGATGGTGTTTTTCATATCATATGTTTCCATCAATGTCAAAGGGGGAGATTGTTGGAGATTTTCTTCTGTGCAAATAGTTGACTGTATGTTTGTCATTGATGACAACATATAGTGTACAACAGTGAACTGTTTTCACTTTTCCGTATGCATATGTGGAAGCCTTGCGTGGTTTTTTTTATGTTTCAGACATAGTTACTATACCATGTACATACACGTAGATTCAAATGTTCAGTAACAGTTGAGTTATGTTACTATGTTTACCAGACACAGTTTCAGAAGATTGTTTTCAGAAAGCCGACAGTAATTTTATTGATTCTTTAGTTGCATCTATCTATGGGATATGTGCGTTTAGATTCATGTTTAGTTGTGAGTCTAAGTTAATTAACCAAAGGTGCTAATCATGTTTCATCTGAAGCATGACATTTGGGTAATTTTGGTGGAGTCGACTATGTGAAGTGATGCATCTATTCAGTTTGAGTTGTGCGGTTCTAATTATGTTGCATGCTTGGTTTGGTTGACAAGAGAAGCATGGAAGGGATTCTTAAATCTGACAAAGATCATATCTTTTGGAGAAGATACTTATAGTAGATCATTTGAAGATCACCAAGTGTGAATGATAAGAAAAGAGAAAGAAGAAGGATAGAACAGAATGCTAGTCATTTTGGGACAGTAAAGCCATTTCATTCATCAGACAAAGATCTATGTGAAGAAGCAGTGAAAGCATACAATACATTGGAACTAATCAAGACAACAGGTCTACTCAAACAGTTCATTATCAGATATAGTGTATATCTATTTTCCTGAAGGTTGTAGCCTTCATCATTTTAGCAGTGAGCTTTTGGACAGTGAGTCCTCACCCCTAACAGGGTTATTTGTAAAAGACTCCTAACAAGGTCCGACCCTTAACCATGTCATTGTACTTATTACATTGTAAAGATAAACTCCTAACAGGGTTGTAAGATCTTCTAACATGGATTATTATACTCAAGTACAGTTCTTTGTGGGTGCTGATTCCCACTGCGGTTTTTACCTATTTTGGTTTCCCCGTAACCAAAATTGTGGTGTTGTACTTTGTGTTATCTGAATGTGTATATTCTTAATGTTATATTAGAATTAATTTGAAGAATTAAAATAACTGATAAGTGATTCACCCCCCCTCTCAGTTATCCTTTGGGAATATTCCAACAGACTGATCTACAGTGCTTTCACTTATTCAGTAAGTTATTGATTGATCTCAGATAGATCTGCAATGGTTCCTTCAGATGTGGATCTTTCTGATGCATCTGATATACTACCAGATCTAGACCCAAATGAATCAAATAGGTGAAGTATCTCTTCTTCATGATAGTTAGATTCATTATTGCGAGATGCCATGACTTTTATTTCAGCCAATAACTCTTTTAGTTTGTCTCTTGCCTCTTTGTATTGTTCAAGGAAGATCTGCATTTGCAACTTTTGATTCTCAATAGTTTTGTCAATCTTATACCTTTCCATCGTAAGTTCTTTTCTCTCAAGTGATTAAACTTTCAAAACAAGAGAAATAGCATTGGAATGATAGAAAGGTGTGTACTGAGAGGGAAGGGGTGAATCAGTACCCTTAAAACTTTTACTAATCAAAAAATGAGTACACATAAGCTTGTTTAACCGATTGTTGTAGCTTTTCAACTTTATGCATGAAAGATAGTGACATAAATGTAAATGCATGTAAACAAAACATTAAACCATTCATGAAACATTACAACTCATAACACAAGTATTTTGGTTACGTAGAAACCCTTGTTAGAAGATAAAATTTGCGGTGGGGATGGAACCCACAAAGCTTCACTACTGCAGAATTAAAGTTGCCTGTTAGGGCTACAAGTTTTGATCACTTCTGGTGATCTTACCCTATTAGGAGTAACATTTCAAACTTTTTAGGTCTACTCTATTAGGATATTTTAGTAACACAATGTATGTGTGCACTCGGTTAAGAGATTTACAATAAGACTATTAAGTCTACCTTGTTAGAGGATTTTACAGTTTGCTACAACTGTTAGAGAGTAACAAATATTTGATCTGACTATTCCAATCTTATACTGCTAATTACAGATCCTTTAAGTTCATAAAAAACATCACCTTGCTGTGATAGATAATACCTCTGTTTTGATCGGTAGCCTTGCTTTTTGTTCTGCATAAACTGAATACTTCTCTGTCTGTCCTTGTGCATGAAAACCTTGTCTAATTCTTAGATGTCCTTAGACGACTACAAATTGACCATGCTTCAATCATTACAAACAAAATAACATATAAACATTGATATATCAAATGATTTGACCTAATTAGGGTTCATACAATCTTAGAAAACATAAGATCAACGGTTTACAACTTTTACCTTGATCATCTAGAGATAACGAATACAATCAATTGATGATTAACATCCATAATTAATATTGTCCTCGATCATGGTAAAACAAAATACAACTTGGAAAAAAGTTGTTACATAGATCAATGTGCCATTGCTAACTTGTAGGTGAATTCTATTTCACTCGGTAATGTTCTATCTCTCTGTGTAGACTGGTGCTCGGTGTCGACTGCTTTGTTGTACTACTTCTCGGTTGATACTATTGCTCGGTGAGTGCTGACACTCGGTGATTATAACTGACCAAAACTGTCTGTTTGATTACTAATGACAACATCTGATCCTTTAAGGATTTTCAACTACGTCGTTTGAGACCTACAAGTGCATCGCTTCAATAGGGTAACTCCGTTGAAACATAGGGACAAGTATGCCATTTTGTCAATGAGTGCATTGATCCACGTATGTAAGTGTGTCAAACGAAATCTGCCACTTGTGTCGAATCAGAAAACAAAAATAGGTTAATAATAACACTTCAATCAGAAAAATCAATAGATTTAGAATAAATATCTAGATGTAATAAACAAAGATCACAGTTAAATAATCAGGAATCAAAGCAAAATCCCAAAGAGTAAAATGACAAATAGAAGAACAAAAATTGTCAAACAACAAATCAGAGTAAAAAATATTAGGCAAGTGTATCGCATAAGATGTGTAAGTGTCTCATTTTAATCATGTAAGTATGTCACTTGCGCCCTATAAGTGTGTCAAAATAGAGGGTTAAGTGTGTCATTTTATTAATGAGTGCATAAATTTAGATTTTCAAGTGCATTGGATGAAACTGTGTCTGTGTCAAATTGAATCTGTGTCTGCGCTTGGTGCTTCATGTCAGGTTCACTAGTTTTAATCGGGGTAATAAGGACCTATAGAAACTTGCAATAACATCAAAATATCAACCACAAAGAGATCTGCTAGGCAGACAGTATTCCCAATATTGAAAGAAGAAACAAATAAACACCATTCATAATCATTTAATCACAATGAAATCAATTCAAAAACACATGAAAATGCAAACCAAAAGTCTTCCTTCATTGTTCTCCTTCTCTATGTAATGTGGGCTCTTAGAAATGAGTGTTCGATGTGCCAGCATAAGAATTCAAATTAATTGTGGTTTACAGATTAAGAGAATTACCTCTCTATTTATAAGAATTTCAGTGGTTCCAATCAAGATTCGATGATTGGTGGGACTAATTGCATGTGATTGAAGAGTTAAACTCAGAGTGAGTGGGAGTTCAACTCAATTGCTTGCCTGTCAATAGAATATATTGATTTGTTAAGAGGATAGATTGAGGAGTTGACAAAATTGATTGAAGTCTTAATTGATGAGGTGGAATAGAAGACTAGATAGATTAAATAGATAATTGATTTGATTGATCAGTCAGGGAGAGTTGATTGAGAAGTTAACTGAAACTCATAATTGGAAGGATAAATATGATTAAATAAATAAAATAATTTATTTATTTGCACATGTGGGGATATATAAATAAATAAATAATTATTTATTTATTTTTAGAGGAATAATTAGTTTAATTAAATAAATATTATTTATTTAATTATGAGTGGGAAATTGATTTAATCATTACATAAATGTAATAATAAGAAGGAAGTATTAACTAAATAATATGATTATTTAATTAAATATAATGACAAAAGGAATAATTAAATAACGTTAATTATTTAATTGCTTTATAGATGAATAATTGATGAAATATTTGATTAGATGTTTAATAATTAAGTAATTGATTAAAATCACTTAATTATGAATATATAGGAAAATGATGATTTTGAATTTAGAATGTAGTGGAAAGACATAGATTAATTAAATAAAAAGGGTTATTTAATAATCTCAGAAGAATATTAGTAGAGTTGTTACATGAGAGCAACTGACCATTTTTAAGTGCCTACACCCATGCCAAGGATTGAGGAGAGCCCACGAACTGATATAGAATGTTTTGTAAGCAACCCATGTACCTGTGTATAGAGGGACAATGTGCATGTTCTATGAGGATGCACATATAATAGAATAGAGGGTGAGTTTTTTGAGAATTCATGAACATGTATATCTATAATATTGCAATAAGTAATGGTAAATTTTAGTTTGTGCATAGAGTCTTTTTAAATACATTGAATTTTTAGTTCCGAGTGAAGTTGCCAGAAAGAGGGAAGTCCTCCCATTTGCATTAATTAGCTTCTTCAATTATTTATTAGACACTTTAATTAAAAGATTATACTCATCATGGGAATCATGAGGGGGGTTTCTTTCATGTATTGCTAGCGAGGTGGATGTTGGATTTAGAGATAATTTCTCTCCTGAGTTTCTTGATGGGAATAAGAGAAGATGTAACTCAAACTCAACACCAACCCTAGTCAAAATCGTGGTAAACAATAATTTGGAAACTTATTATTACAAGAATCTCAAATTTCGAACAACAGGTTATGAAACTCATTAACCAATATAAGCTTAAAAAACACACATGTTCCAATAAAGTAATGTAAAGAAGAAAGCTAGAAAAATAAGAAAAGAGAATGATGTTATATTTGGTGTTTTGATTTTAGAAACACGATTTAATGTAAATGTAATATGTAATGATTAATTAAAACCACCCAATAAATGCAATTATACAATCAATAAAATTTAGAAATGAAAGAAAGCATGTACCAACTAATTAAATACAAATAATAAGTAATGTAAAACCTGAGATTCACCAAAATGAAATGGGAGGAGAAGGATCTCTAGGTTAATCAATGCAATCTAAAGATATCAATTGCTCTCATAACATTAGAACATGAATAGACCTAACTACTATCCTAAATGTAGAGCTAGGTGTTGGGATTTTGTTCCTTTGTTGTGAAAGATGAGATAGTGAAGAGTGTGTATGTGATCTAGGTTGACTTTGGAAAATGAACAAGTTTCATAGTATGCAACATGTACATAATGAAAAGCATAAATAATAAGGCAGATTTGAGATGAGAATACATAAACTAGATCTAAAATATGAAGCTGATTGTGCAGGGAAAAAATGTTGGGCACCCTAGTCTAGAGATGATGGAGGCTTTGAAAGGTAATATAAAATGTAATATAACAACTTTGTACAACTATCAACCCAAAATTTGGGTCACAATAGTAGGATAGGGGTACTAGGTGCCCTACTATGGGGCTTTTCATCTATTCAAAGTATGTCACTATCTACTCTACTTGTCTATAAGTTTTTCATTGTTGGATCTATAACTACGCACGCACACACAAAGGAAAAAGTGTTGAGTTGTTTAGGGGCTTACCTAAGTCAAACCCTTTGTTAGTGTTCCCACTTTCACACTGGCTAACAATCGCATATAAATCCGGGTCCTTGCAAGGACATAAGCTAAATAAATAATGAAATACATAAATGACAAGATATTACATCAAGTGTGAAACCTTCTCATGGAACCTCACACATGACTTGATATGTTGTTCATGAAGTCCTGCAACATGTTACTATATGCTTTCAACATGGAATGGCATAAGTACTCTATCATGATTATTGTAGCAAACTTGAATTCTTGAATGCTTGAATATATAGAATTGTGCTTGAATGTTTTGAATGTAGATATGTACTTGAATACTTGAATGCAAATTTGTTGAAGCTCTACACAACTATCTACCCAAAATTTGGGTAAGTGTATCACGATAGGGGTGCTAGGTGCCCTCGTCTAGGGTCTTTCATATATTCAAAGTCTATTACTATTGTCTTTGCCCATCTATAAGTTTCTCATTATTGAAAATCGGCTTACACAAATAAAAAATGAGGTAAAAGTATCAAGTCATATAAGGGATTACCTTAGTCAAACATTGTGTTAGTATTAATAATAATTCCACAATGAATAATGATGAGATATGAGTGTGTTCCCTTGCAAGGACAAAGACTAAACACATAATGAAATGTCAAAATGACATGATATTACTTCAAATTTTAAATCCTCTCATGGAACCTCACACAAGGCTTTTTTATTTTGTCCATGAAGTCCTCCAACATGTTAGTATATGCCTTCAACATGGAATGACATATTGTACTTGATCTTGATTATTGTAGAAAACTTGAATTCTTGAATGCAAATATTTCTTGATAGATTTGAATTACTTGACTATGTTTGAATGCTTGCTAGGCATCTTAGAGTTTGAATAATAAAAGTACTTGTATTCATATGCAACTCACATCTTTTCAAAACATTGTTTGGGGGTAGGCTATTAAAGTAAGGTAAATTCTAACAAATTGCAAGGCCAACTTTCATTTTGTGAAAGTTGAGCTCATTTTGATGGGATAGGGGCACTAGGCATCGTAGTCTTAACAAAGTGTGCTAAAAAAATGCCAAGAATTGGGTAATAAACTAAGTTTGAGAAAATGGTTTTGAAATCAGAGACAATCACACATAAATTAGGCACACACACTAAATTAGATTCTAAACCTAGTGTGAACTTGTTAAGGTCAACAATTTACAACACTACAACAACAAACAACCACTTACCCTTCCAATAATTACCCTATGATAATTAAAGTCTTTTCTACCTTTCTGAATGTTGATATTGTGGCAACTGATCATGTAGTGGGTGTTGATATTGTAGCTTTTTCAGGAAAAAGAAGACTAACATTGTAAAACCCTAAAATGGCCAATTTTAGAGGTTGCCCTAAAACGCATGTTATAAGTGGCTGAGATGCATAATGCATTGTAATGTTGGTGTACTATTTTTGCTGGATAATAAGAAAGGTTGGATGGCTATGTAGGTGGATGTAGCCTAGGTTTTGGGTGAACCACATTAAATCTGTGTGTTATTTGTGTTAAGTTTTATTCTTCTTTTGTTTTCTACATATAATTGTTTATTCTTACATTGTTCTGGATCTGTTAAACCCTAACACTGAATACATCAACACCATCTAATTATTTCACTTTGGATATAGCCATGATTCACAACATAGATTCCACATCACATTTAGGAAACATCTAACCCTGCTATCTTAAAACTTGACCCACTTTAACCAATCAAAAAAAATTCCCCTTCACTTAATCCACCTCAAATGACATTCTCATTCATGTCACACTAGATTCAATCTCTACTTTCTATATCCATTCCATAACCAAAATTTTCTTGACTTACCATAATTCTTCTCACACCTCACTCAGATAATCCTTATCACAACCTTTCTCAACATCTTATCCACCCATAACGTACTATGTTAAACTACTAACATTTCAATCCACTTATCAACAACAACAATATTTGCCACCCTTTGAAACATCCTGATTCACCAATACACAACAAACATCACAATATTCTATACCATTAACAAACACATTTCAATCCAATTATCAACAGCCAACATACTATCAATAACCACCATATCACACCAACCCATCTTACTTACCAAATCCAACTCCTAGCAAACCCTTTACCTAAGAATATCAAGAAACAAAGGACACACTTAAAGGGATAGAAATTTATGAGCTTTAAACAAAAAAGAACATACTAATTCAAAGAACTATGTCCCTACTTGTTTGATAGGTTGATAACATTGGTACCTTTTCCTCAAAAACTTGAAGTACTTAGACAAATTTGGAAGAAAGAGGGACCCATGTGACCACATAAATGATTTTTCTACATGCTAGGAGGTTTCCTATAGTGTCATTTATCTTATGAGACCTTTCCTCAAATTTCGGGAGGACAAGCACTTGAGTGGTTTTAAACCTTCCTCATGGATTCATTACCACTTTTGCACAATTTGTTGAAAAATTTGTAAATCATGTCTCATATAATGTAGAACATGAACTTTCAATGCTCGAGCTTTGTAATGCCAAACAATAAAATGGTGAGAGCTTTGTTCCTTTCTCCAATGACAGAGAAGTATCTTTAGTCGTTGGTAGACAATAGGCAAGCATTCAAGTGATCTAAATTTGAATTCCAATGCATGTAATTTTCTTTTTAGTGCTACAAGTCTAGAGTTCCCAAGAGTGCTCCTTATGCTTGAGACATTCAAATGATCATTAGCTTGATTCTTTGATGTATGAATGAATGTCTCTAAATACTATAATATAATGAATTGCCACACAAGCTAGCACCAAGCTATATTCAAAGACCAATATAAAAAATAAGAATTGATAATCTGATTTTTTTTAAAAAAATCACTCCAATACAAAATAATCTGACACATTATAAAGTTAATTTGAAATAAAAAAATCTTTAATCATAAAACAAAAAATATTTAAAAATATAAACCAATAATAAAATAAATATATAAATAAAATCAAAAGATATTTAAATAAAAATACCTGCAAATAACAATAATATAAGTAAATAAAACTTAAAAAATAGCCTTTTTTAGATATCAACCTCGACAGGGACATCAATGGCTCTCTCCACATTTGCCTATGGTCACTATGTTAAACCACCATTGGCATTTACAATCCTCACACACAATTTGGAGATCGAGGTTTGCTACTATTTGGTCTGCTATCACATAGCCCAAAGTAACCCATTTTGCTTGGTGTATTCTTTTCCAAGGCTTGCCTTTAGGGTCCTGTCTCCATCATTTGGGAATTCCAGACCCTCGCTATCTTTTTGTGGTCAATCTAAATCTTTCCTCCATATTTTCTAGTTCTGTAGAAGGGCACAACAATAATGGGTGTGGATACATGACTTTTTTAGCCCCTTTAGACCAAAGTTTTTTACTTGGCATATGGTTCTCTTGGGTGATTCTCCTATATTTCATTCTCCTTTTTGCAGCTCTGACATACTTTCATGATGGAAATTTTGTTTGCTATTTGGAAAGACAAGAATACAACCATATTTGCACATGTCCACATTGATACTTGTGTTTCTCTTTTTGCTAAAGCATGTATCTGCAATAATGTGATGTTACAGATTCAAGTACAAGTTGATAAGGTGGCTCTTGAGGTGACCCACTTGCAAGAGCTTTTGCAGCGTTGGGGCAATGCGTCTTGTGTGGTTTCCATGGTGCCGCTAGATGGTTCTGTTTCTAGTGGCCGTTTACCATCTCGTGGCCACCATCATGGTTGAAGCTCCTCTGCCAAGCATTCACACACATTGCATTCCCAGGCTCCTTAATATCGCTCAAATGACCATCGTGAACCCATCTGGAGGTGATTGGGTACACCACCTCCTGGTGGCTCTGCGTCTGGGTGGCCCTCTGTTGGTGCTGCTTTAGGCTGACCCAGTTTAGGCGAAGATGCTGGCTAGCCCTCCTCTAAATGGTTTCCTTGGCTTTCCCTGGCAATTTCTCCACGTAGGGAGGAGATGGAAGAGGAAGAAGAAACAACTGATGGGTGGACTATTCCAAACCCCGCTCCAAACCCCATAGATGGGTGGGGGAAGAACGATGATCCAAAGCCTCCCCCTTCAACTCGTACTGCATTAGCCGCATAGGAGTTCTATGTTTCTGGGCTATGCCCAAGTTAATCATGGTTATTTTGGTTCTTGTTTTCCAAGCTAGACCATTTTGATACACTCCATGCTATTTTTTTATTATTGTACTTATATTTTTATATTAATATAATTTGGTAAGCCTTTACATTAAAAATAAAAATAAAAAATAAAAAAAAAGTATAAGTATAACTAACTGGAAATTGAGATGATTATACTACTTTCACAATCCATCATTTCTTTTTCTGGAATGGATTGAAAACTGGCTCTTCGTGTTTCCAAAGAGAGACGGTCAATTTCAAGAAAACAGATTTTACCCCACATATCTGGGAGTATACATATAACTTTCCCACGAGAAGTTATGAGGAAGAAGAAGAACCAGGCAGCCTTTGTAGAAGAAGATAAAAATTCACCGGATACATATCTGAATTCCTCAGACAAGAAGGAATTGAAGGCTAGAGAAGACAAAAGTAAAGCGAAAATATCTTCTCCAACCATTACAGACTATGAAAAGCAGAGGCAGAGAAAAATTGAGGAAAACAAGGCAAAATTACAAGCTCTTGGCCTTCCAGCACATGCATCCTCCCTCCCGCAGCCTAAGGCCAATAGGCAGAAAATATCTATTTCCGAAAAGGGAAAACGCAAACAAGATGACAATGACTATCAGCCCTCAGAAGAGGAAGACGATAGAGAACAGTCAGATTCATCAGCTGACGAGGAAATCCAACAAAAAGTGTCTACACCCAGGAAGAGTACTCCTGCAAAAAGAAAAGCCCCTGCAAGGTCAAAGGTAATTTATGACCCAAGATCGTGTTATACTAACATCAGAGGGAATTTTAAGTTGAGCTGTGTCGCTGTTTAGTCTCTAATGTTAGTAATCAAGCACTGGCCGCAATCTCATATCGCTGACGATGGATTAGTAGTGAAATCATTAAGGTCGGATATAGTTTCATGCAGACAGTTGATTCTAGAAGAACGTACAACTACTTTGAGGCGCCGCGAACAATGTAATCTAAAATTTAAGTTGTAGAAAGGCATTGCAACAATTGAAAGCAATACATGTCTATGGTAGTGCAAGTTTCTTTTTCTGGAAAGTATTGTGTGTGGTAATGGATAGCCCTTAATGCTATTTGGGTTGAGCTTGAGTCATATCCTTACAATTTTTAAAATGGTGTAGAATGAACTCCATAAATGCTACACTACAAGTACGCCATATGTTAATCAAAGTTATTGGACGCCTTGTTGCAATTGGAGGATGTGAGCCTCTCTTATGCTGGTACAAGTGTCCAGTAAGAGGCAGGATGTAAAGGTTGTGCGACTGTGTCTGAGTAGCGATTGAAACCGGTACCTGTTGAATTATAAAAGTATCCAATTTTTTTTCTAGGTGAATCTTGGGTAAGGTTATGGGTAGGCAGGCTTCTAGGATGCTTTGAAGTAAGCGTGAACCACACTCTTGAGATTGTTAAACAAGAGTCATGCTCCAATGCACATGTGGATTTTAATAGTTATAAACATGGGTTAAGCTAGATTGCACCCCTAACTGTTACACTGCAACTTACCAATTTTGTGTTATGGTTGGTTTATTGCTGTTGTGGGATCCGAACTTGGGTCACACCCTTAAATGTATGCATTTGCATTGCAGGAGCAGGAACGTTTTAATCAATTTAAGCATTGTAAATGTGTGCATTTTTGCTTAGTAAATTGGTACAAGGTTATGTCAATGAATTCTTTGGTAGTGCTTTGGGTGTAGGTGGATTGGCAAAGTTAGATTTAATACCTAGGTTCCTCACAAGGTCAAGCCTCGGGTACGGAATTTGAAAAATATAACAGGCAATTGGAAATCCAAATTGCTTTTTATGCTTCTAGAAGGCAAGTCTGATAGACTAGATTTGTGGTCGGCTTGTTCATGACCTTAAACCTACCTTTACCTTTTTTAATGTGTTAGGAATTCACCATCAAGGTTACATTGTTGTTCAAATTAGGAACTCAAGCGGGGTGTCCATTTCATAAGGTTTCACCTGGAACTTTAATGCAATTTTGTTTGTGTGGGATGCAATATTGTTGCCACATTAACATAGAGAACATGCTCAATGGGATTTGAACCCTGGTTGTCATCATTGCTCCACTTTACTAGTAGGTTGCAGACAACTTGATATGCAAAAATGTTCTAGCAACAAGTAGAAATGGGCCGTTGCTTTCATTCTTTCATTTAAGAAACCAGCTTTTAACTTTGTGGATGGTATGTAATTGGCGCCCTTGGGGAAACATGGCTCCAATTTCATAGGGAAGTCAAGATGTAAGACAGTAAGACTATAAGTTGAGTGACTGTCACCACAAAGATGTTGAGTCTCTTCAGACCAAAGAAATGTGAATCGGAATCGTCTCGGAATCGGCAAGGCCGAATCGAATCGCGAATCGCCCATGAATCGGAATCGAATCGCCCATGAATCGGCAAATTTAAAAAACCCTTAAAATTTAGAGATTTTAACAATTTAAAACTTATTTCATGCACCCTTTATTGAATATAACTTAAAAACACTATAACATCATCAAATAGAAGCTAACATACATAAACAAGGMACATAAATGATAAATCCATCACATGCGTTACACATAGAATGTAAATTGTAGCTGAAGTAAACTGTAAACAGTAAAACTAAATGGCAATCATAGGATCATAATGAGTCAAATCATAGAATGTAATAATGTATTATGTA
>MU224609.1:1744793-1756061 GCA_018584345.1 Thuja plicata | reverse complement strand
ACCTTTCACTCTCACTTTTCCTCTTTTGCAAATGGAAGACCCTTTAGGGTTATAACAAACCGAAATGACCTAAAAAAGTAAAAAAAAACAAGTGTTTTTTAATGTTTTTTCCTTCACTTTTTCTCCCTGCCACGCGGCCGATTCACGGCGATTCATGAATGCCGATTCATGCGATTTTTGCATGAATCGGCGATTCATGCGATACGGGCGATTCATGCCCTGTGAATCGCCGATCCGATTCGGCGATTCATAAAAAATCGCATGCCATGAATTGAATCGCGATTCACGCGATTCGCGCGATTCACGCGATTCGCGCGATTCAGGCGCGATTCTCGTTACTCTGCTTCAGACGCAGGCCCAGTTCTAAGGAGATTTTCTTCTGAAGATATTGGTACATTTAATATAATATTTTCTCCAAATAAAAAGGATTGGTACAGAGAGGAACAATGGAATTGCTTTTAAGAAATTCTCAATAAAGAAATTCTCAATAAACAATCTTAGTTTTTCGTGTTTTCTCATTGACAATTCATAACGCTATCTGTATGCCCTGTCTTCTTCATTCCTTTGAAAGTCTATTAATATTAACGTTAATACAGTTTAACTATCTTTGATCAAGTCCTTTTATCTTTATTTTTTTGTATATTCTGTTTTTATCTGATCGTAATATTAAGGCTATATATTGGAATGGTATGTCTAGATTGCCTAGTGTGCTTGCACGGCTCCTAGACAAAGTACTCTCTTCCTTTTTTTCAGTTTGTAGTTTATTGGTTTCTCATTCACGTAGTATTTGAAGCAAATGTTGCCCTTTCCTCTTGCGATTTTTTTGCTTTGCTACGAGGAACATTTTTAGCTTGCATTTTGAATTTTATTCAGAATTATGGGTGCATTAGTATATGACTTGGTTGGTAATTTCCCTTTTTCTTGTATACAAAAGAGGAATCAGTAAATCTTCTTCATTGTTAGTAACTTAACTCTACCTAACGCGCTTTACTTTCAGTGACTTTGTGGGATTGGAAAAAGTTTGTTCTACGAGAATTATGCCAGGTAATTCTGATTTTATGCATCGCCAACAGTATATATGGTTTGCATGGGTATAAAATTAGGGAAAATGCAAGTAAAACAGTTTATTTTCAAGTAGCATTCATCCCATTTCAAAAATTCAGCAGCATAAAATATTGACTTATGCTTTGGACTCACGATTTGGCAAAACTTTGTCAGCCTGAATTTTTTACGTGGACTTCAGACTTGTCAACAAAATAAAGTACATGGGGGTATAATCACAGTGCCCCATCATGCATCCAAACTACACCAAATCCATACAACAAAGATGATCAAACAACTTTTGCAATCACAACAACCTTTTATTTATCTACAATAGGAGTACATTCATGAAAATGAATATGGGCAACATAAGCCCTCACAAAAATATGGGCATTATAGGCCCCACTGAACTCTCCCATTGGTTGCAAGAAAAAATCTCCTTATGTGGTTCTTCTCTAAAATTCTGAACCCTTTAACACATCACCTTTTCTCCATTTTGTATTTGTCTTAATTGAACTGTTGCATAATTTGAATCGTTGTGGAACTAAATCAGCTCACTTACCCGGTAGAACTAGACATTTAGCAATTTTGTTTCCACAGACTCTGCCAACCTTCATGTTTGAAGCGCCCGGAATTTCCCCTTTCCAAAGAATGTCAAATGCCTTTTTATATTTAAGCTGGGGAATTTGAACAGTTTCAAATGGTCTATTGAATCATCTTCCAAGAACCGTTTTGCCTTATGTAGTAAACAAAATTTTGATCACCATTATTTGGAAATCCATTTGTCATTCAAGTCTTCTGTCAACCAAAACCTTTCATCTTCTCCTTTTCAGCACGTTGGAACTTTTGTGAACCCCTTTCGGAAAAATGATGAGTTTGCGAACTTGTGATTTCAGGAAAAATGGCTTCCGACTAACTCACTTTTCCACACACCATTCCTTCTTGCGCCATATCAACTTCCTTTTTCAGCAGTTTCTTTTTTTTGACAAACCGAGGAGCTCATGAACCTAGCTTTTCAGTGAACTTTCCATCCTTAAAACGATTCTTTTACAAGTCTTTTCAGCATTTTGGTGCTTTCTAAAACCAATGAACTTGCTGATTGAATTCTGCTGTGAAGCCTTATCAGCCTTTGGGTGAGTGTGTGAACTTTTGAACTTGCTGACAACGTTCTTCCTTAAGCTTTCAGCATTTCAGTGATTTTCATATCTCAGGAACTTGGCTTCCGTGAAAACCTTGCCATCTAGCGAACTACATTTGCAATGAACTATTTTGGTGAACCAGCTAGTTCACAAGCCCAACAAACATATGAAATGGTGTAATTTCGCCCAAACTTAACCAAATTTCATCAAATTATAATGAGGATACCCATTTGGGCCTTCATCATGGTAAAACCCTTAGACAAATTGATCTTGAAAATTCCTTCAGAAGTAGACTAACAAGAACCAACTGAAGCACAACCCAAAACTAAACCAAAACTGAACTGAAAACTGAAAGCTAACCTGAAATGTAATAATGCAATGCAAGATCACTTGTTGACCTATGCTCCCGCATCAGACACGTTGGGTAAGAAGTCGGTGAGCTTAGCTCACAAAATGAGGTTAAGTAGTAGAATTGTAGAACTACCTTTCTAGGTTGTGAACAACCTACAACAGACTTCAATACTAAATCAGGTCCATCAGAAGCTTTAATCCTTCACCTCTTCCTGCATCTGGCTGGCAAACAAATCCTCTCCCTCCACTAAGTGTGCGCTCTCCTCTTTGTTGTTGGTATGTGGCGACTAATCAGGCAAGTAATATACACTCGCCATGTATCCTCGCCGAGGTTTGAGATTTTTTTTAGGGTTAGGGTTTATTTTGTTAACCGACCTTGTAAACCGCCTCAAAAAGGCTTGATAATAAGCAGCTGTGTGATGTGAAATCATCAGATTGTAATTTTCTCTTTGTTGGATAATATAATAAGTGGATGGCTGTTTCTCTATTGTATTTAGCCCATAATGGGTGAACCACGTTAATTTTCTGTGTTATTGTATTCCTATCTTCTCTTATTTCTGCATTATCTTAACATTGTTTTATTGCTCATATCTGTCAAAACCCTAACACTTGTGGACCCATGTCCACCACCCGGCCTCCTCGAAACACTTCTTCTCATGGTACTCCTCCTCCGATCACCTTTCTCAACTCCTTCCTTGTTTCTCTTGGGATTTAACTCACAATAGCCAAACCTCCTCCACCAAAAGTACCTTGCACCCACCTCTACACTCCCACATCATACAACCCTCCTTTAGCATTCTCTGCTGCACCATCTGCCATCTTCTTTTCCTCTACTACACCTCTCTTCACACCCAATCTGTCTGCTCTCTGTTGTTTTGCACTTTTTAGTAACTTCATGTCCTTGGAAGGACATTCAACAATTTCTACAACATCATCTTTCTCCTTTCCAACTGCGGATACAACATTCTCTCCACCCTTTGCTGTAACATCTCCATTTCTCTTCTTTGTTTCTACTGCAACACTCTCTTCTTCTACCTCTGCACATACAGATTCATCTACAACCAAATCATTCTCAAAGAAAGAATGGGGCTCTCACTTACCCATCTTGACCTTTGCTTCTTGTTTCTTCTCCATTGCTGCTCTAGTCTCTCTCAAACGTCTTAGCATCTCTTTCATTTCACTAATCTCGTCTTATACTTTTTTTCTCTTCTTACCAAGATTGGAAGCCCAACATCCTTCCCATGGATAACCTCATTGTCTTTCTCTGTGCCATCCCACGAACACACTCAAGCATACAACAAATCACACAATTTTCCCATATTCACAGGTCCTTTTTCATACTTGCAACAAACTCACTCTCACACCTATCCTCTACCCAACAAAGTTTTTGGAAGACGCTTCCTCTACCTTCTCTCTTTCAGTGGAGGAACTCTACACCTTCTACCCAACTTTAACCTCTACCGGAGGACAACCCACAATCTCACTCTTCTCAGCAATTTCAAGAATCGTGCAACCTAACAAGAATCCTGGAAGATGCACCTGTATGCTCCCTCTACTCACTTCCATTGTGAAGGAAACCCTTGCACCTACCCAACTTCAGTTCTTGTGGGGGTATATTCAACACTCATCTTTCCAACTCTCTCACACCACTCATCTCAACTAGCAACACTACACTCAACTCATTCCCAACCTCATTCTTCTGCACTCCTCAACACATCTTAACTAGCAGCTTCACTTTCAATCTCTCCTAGTGAGGAACCAGATTTGGTACCATTTGCTACAGTTGTGATAGGATGTATTATCGCATTGCCTCATCACGCAACCAAACTACACCAAATCCATAAAATAAAGATAATCAAACAACTTTCACGATCACAACTGTCATGACCCCATAGCCTACCTTAAGGAAAAACAAATAAAGAATCTATAGCGGCATCTTCAAATTTTTTTTCGAAGACTTCACAATTTTCTTATCTCCTAAATTGAACTTAGACAAGCAAGAAAGAAAAATTTAATGGCCGACTCATCAAAAGATAAGAAATGATATTAAATAGAATTAACAATGAAATTATTATTATAACTAACTTTACAAGGTAGTTGATATTATTGCAAGGTGTGTACCCTTGGTCTCTTTGTGCTGTGTAGTGCAACGGTGGTTTGTGACATGGCTTAGTGACCTCCCGTGCTTGTATAAGTCAAGTGGTTGTATCGGGCATTAACATGCCGATCTTTTGGTGCAATGATAGCCAACAATCGGTATTAGAGCTTGGTTCCTCGGTATAGAGCTTAACTGCTTGAGGCAGATCCGATGACGCACAAACTGAGCATTCCTATGTTCAATGGATCAGACTGCAATAAATGGAAAGATCAGATGAAAGGATACTTGATTTCAATCGGTTATAATACCTAGAAGCATGTAAGACCAAGTATGTGTTCCCTTAGAATGGTCTTAAGACTCCAGATGAAATCACAGCGTATGAGGAGAATGAAAAAGCGAGGTATGCTATCACTAGTGCTTTATCAAAGAATGAGTTAGCTAAGGGTATTTCTTTGAAGTCTGCTTATGAAATTTGGGAAAAACTGTAAGAGATCTATGAAGGAAATGATAAGGTTAAGTTATTTAAGAAGCTAACAACAAAACGTTACTATGAGAATATGAGAATGGAAGAAGGTGAAGACATTAGGAGTTACTTTCAGAGAGTGGAGAATGCAGTTAAAAACCAAGGAGGCACTATTACAGATGAAGATATCATGGAAAAGATATTGATGACATTATCGGACAACTACAGTGATAAGATCTCGGCTATAGAGGAGGTGTATGATCCAAAGTAATTTACTAAAGAGCAATTATTTGGCACTTTGACCGCATTTGAGCTGAGAAAGTTTGGAAGACAGAAGAGTAGATTTGAGACAACATTCAAAGTAACTAAATCAGAGGAAGATCCTGACGATGATGACGAAGAAGAGTTTGAAGCAAACTTTGCAAGAAGACTGAAGAAAGGTACCGACAAGTACAAAGGTATGTTACCCCTGAAATGTTTTAGATGTGGTAAGATTGGTCATTTGGCTACTAGATGTCCAGAAAAGGGTCCTAGACAGAAGTTTAAAAGGTTCAATAAGAAGGCTTATTATGTGAATGAAGAGGCTAGTATTTCAGATGATGAGTTAGAAACATAAGACTTTGTTTTACGCTGAAGAAGATAAGAAACCGGAAATTGATATATCTAATAGTTGTGTTGAAGTTGATGATGATGTTGAAACTGCTTTGTATGTTAGAAGAAACAAAAATGAATGGTTGATTGATAGTGATTGTTCTCATCATATAATTGGAGACAAGAGTAAGTTTGTGGCACTTGCAAAATATGATGGTGGTCTTGTTAGGTTTGGTGATGACAAGGCTGCTTATATTGTTGGTAGAGGATCTATTACTTTTGATGGAAAGAATAATGCTGACAATGTCTATTATGTGAAGGGTTTATATCACAATCTCTTAAGTGTTGGATAGATGTGTGAAAATGGATATGATGTTGTTTTCAAGAATGAAGGATGTGAAATTTGGAAGACATTTGGAGATGTGATTGCAGTTGGAAAAAGGACAGGAAGGAATATGTACTAGCTTGAAGGAGCTTTAGAAGGATGTTGTTTAATATCTCAAATCGATGACAGTTGGCTTTGTCACCGGAGGATGTGTTACATCAACTTTGTTAATTTGGTAAGAATAAGTTCATCACGTGCAGTAAGAGACTTACCTAGATTATGCAAACCAGATAATGTGATCTGCAAGGGATGTCAGGAAGGGAAACAAAGAAGAGAATCATTCAAAGCAAAGGATTATTCATCTACCGGTTTATTGGATTTAGTGCACACTGACCTTTGTGGTCCTACAAGAACAAGAAGTTTTCAAGGTGAGAGGTACTTTATAGTATATACTGTTCATTGATGATTATTCTAGGTTGACTTGGGTTGCATTTCTTAGAGATAAATCATAGGCATTTGAGAAGTTCAAGATATTCAAGGCTAGAGTTGAAAATGAATGTGGTAGAAGGATTAACTGCTTGAGATTAGATAAAGGAGGAGAATTTACTTCTGATGTGTTTGAAAGCTTTTGTGAGAAACATGGTATTAAGAGATAGTTCCCAGCGGCTAGAACACCACAACAAATGGTGTAGTGGAAGGGATGAACCAAACTATTCAGGAAGCAACAAGGACTATGTTGAAAGAAGCAAGCTTACTGGAAATTTACTGGAGAGAAGTAGTGCATACTGCTGTATACACACTAAACAGAGTTCTGTATCGGAAGAAATATGACAAGACATCATATGAATTATGGCATGGAAGAGCACCTACAGTTAAGTATTTCAAAATCTTTGGAAGTAAATGTTACATTTGGAAAGATGAAGATAATCTCGACAAATTTGATAGCAAAGCTAATGAAGGCATATTTCTGGGATATTCTACTAAGAGCAAGGCGTACCGGTGTTACAACAAAAGGTTGAACAAGATTGTGGAAAGTGCGAATGTGAAGGTTGATGAGGATTTTTAGAAGACCCCTAAGAGACATATTGAATATGAATCAGATTCAGAGGATAGTGGAAAAGAGGATAAGAAAGAAAAAAAGACACAACTGACACTGACATCTACAACAAAGAAACCAAGGTATGTACAGGAAAATCATTCAGAGAATCAGATAATTGGTGACAATGAAAAATGAATTTGATCAAATTGAGAAGAGTCAGACCTGAGAACTTGTGCCAAGACCGACAGATAAGAATGTGATTGGTACAAAATGGGTTTACCGAAACAAGTTGGATGAGAATGGTAAGGTAATAAGGAACAAAACACAATTAGTATGTAAGGGTTGCACTCAGATTGAAGGAATTGACTTTGATGAGACTTATGCTTCTGTTGCTCGGATGCAGGTGATCAGGATATTTCTAGCTTTTGCAGCATATAAGGATTTCAAGGTATATTATATGGATGTCAAATCAACTTTCTTGAATGGAGAATTGAAGGAAGAAGTGTACATTAAACAACTAGAAGGTTTCAGTTCAGAAGAAAATCCAAATGTTGTACGTAGGCTGAAGAAGACACTGTATGGTTTGAAGTAGGCATCGAGAGCTTGGTATGACAGATTAGACAAATATTTGATTGGAGAAACGTTTCATAAAGGTTTTGCAGATAGTAACTTGTATTACAAGATGCATTTAAATCAGATCCTGATTGTTGTTGTGTATGTTGATGATATTATTTTTGGAGGAAAGAATGATTTGTGCAAGAGATTTGCAAAGGAGATGTAGAAGGAGTTTGAGATGTCCATGATTGGAGAGTTGAATTTCTTTCTTGGATTGCAAGTAAATCAGAGCAGTGAAGGCATATTCATTTCCCAGTCCAAGCATGTCAAGGAATTATTGAAGAAGTTTGGGTTGGAGAATTCCAAACCGATATGCACTCCAATTGCTACTGCTTATAAGTTGACTAAGGAGGATGAGTCACCAAAAGCAAATGCAAGCAAGTATAGATCGATGATTGGGGATTGTTGTACCTGACTGCTACTAGACCAGATATCATGTATGTAGTATGTTTGGCAACCAGATTTCAGCAAGAATCGAAAGAATCACATGTTACGACAGTAAAGAGAATTTTCAGATATCTGAAAGGAACATAATAGTTTGGTTTGTGGTATCCAAAAGGATTAGATTTCACGCTGACAACTTATACCGATGCAGATCGGGATGTGTGGAAAACTGAAGAAGTACGACTGGTGGAGCTTACTTTCTTGGCTCCTGGTTAGTTGCTTGGTCAAGCAAGAAGCAAGACTCTATAACATTATCAACTACTGAATCAAAATACATTGTAGCATCCTCATGTTGTACTTAGGTATTATGGATGAAACAAACTTTGAAGGATATAGGTGTTACTTTTGATGAACCAATTTCAATTATGTGTAACAATACCAGTACTATAAACAAATCAAAGGATCATGTACAACATTCCAGAACAAAGCATATATCTATCAGATATCACTTCTTAAGAGAGAAGGTGATGGAAAGAGAAGTGAATCTTGAGTATGTGCCTACAAAGGAGCAGATAACAAACATATTTACAAAACCTTTGTGCAAGGATACTTTTGAGTATCTCAGGGGGAAGCTGGGCGTTCCGCCCCTTCCTAGTGCTCACTAAATGCACCGGTGTGTGCATTGGTCCAGTGTTGTGCATGTCTATTCTTTTCTGGATCAATGCTTGGCGGCTTCCTCTTAGGGGGAGCAAAGTAAGGGGGAGTTTTGGCCCTTTGTCATTGTTGTCAAAGGGGGAGAAAGTTGGAGATTGGAGAACAAAGAATTTTGATGCTGATATCTTTTGAACCTATTTGCTTTGTTATTGATGAATGTTGCCGTGAATGACAAAGGGGGAGATTGTTAGAATGTGAAGTTGATGCTATTCACGTTGTTGTCATTAATGGTTGTTATTGATGTCAACATATCCTATGCATATTCATGTTTTGATTCTATCGGTTGATGTGTATCGATATCCTTGGTGTAATGGTAGAGGTGTTCACCGAAGGATGTGCTTTAGATAGTTATTCTTATCCTTTTTGGTGGTGGTTCTATTCTTTGTGCAACATATGATGGATCGATTACTTGCTTTCGGTCCTATTTGGAGCATGTTCTTTAATGTTTCGGCCCCAACAGCTACTATGTAACGTGTTCTTCATATCCGTTGGAACCGAAGGCTTTGGAGATGGTGTAGCATGTTGTTATACACGAGGTGTATTCTATTGATCGAGGCTGTCCACATCTCATTCCTTACCACACGAGAATGTCTTGGTGTGACCTATTTCAAATTGTTTTGGCCGACATGGTTGATGGCATCAAGCAATATAAGAAGAGCGATGATTTCAGTTGTTTGCGTGGCTTATGCGATGCTTGTATGCTAAGTGATTGTGAATCTGTTTACAGGAGATCTGTCTGTTGATGATCGTGCGTGTTGATGCAATCGGTAATAGACTAATATATCATTTCTGTATTGCAAAGTGTTGGTAATAGTGATCTTAGTGGTGGATTCAATCTCTTTTCATATATTCTGGCAGTGAGCCTATTTGTATTGGCTGTTAGCCATATTCATTTGTAAGGGTAGTTAGCTCGACCGACAATGAGCCAACTTGTAGTGAGCACAACTGACAGTGAGCCTTTGTATAAATCACCTTAACCGGTGTCACCTTAACAAGTGTTTTATTTCATGAGAATTAGCTTTTCCATGGTTTTTCCGAGTTTGGGTTTAAACATAAATCTTGGTGTTCTTTGTGTCGGTGTTTTTGTGCTTTCTTGTTCATAACTGTTATGAATGCTTAATGTGATTAACTGATAGATCAAAAATTGATATTTCTGTTGTTTATGAGTTTATCGACAAAGCAAAAGTTTTTCAAGTGTGTGGGAATAACTGATTCACCTCCCCTCTCAGTTATTCGACCTATTCAACAATTGGTATTAGAGCCTAGGTCATGGGTTCGAACCCTGTGCTTGCACTGGGGGGGATTGTTGCAAGGTGTGTGCCCTTGGTCTCCTTGTGTTGTGCAGCGCAGCGGTGGTTCATGACATGGCTTAACCGCCTCTCGTGCTTGTATAAGTCAAGTGGTTGTATCGGGCTTTAACAGGTCGATCTTTTGGTGCAACGACAACCAACGGATATGTTTATAAGACATTAAGGAAAGCAAGCATTGGAGTCAGTGACTTAATCATAATGACAACAAACTAAAGTAATTGTTTGTAGGGGTTACCATTGTGAAAAGATATGAGTACATATAGAAACGATATTATGTGCAGTGATCTCAATCATATTGTATGCAACACCTGCAATTTATGCAACGATTACATATTGGGCAGTGATTAATAAAGAATGAGAAGATTGGGAGGGTTATAACTAAGGGCTGCGATCCTTAATGGAAAGGTGCTTCACTCGAGAAGAATGCACCCATTATGAAAAGGTATCTCTTTTCAATTAGAGATCAAAATATTTATGGAGATTGGGAAGGATGGTGAGAGAGGGAGGGAAATATAAGAAAAAAACATAAAATTTGATAAGCGTAACAGATTGAAGCAATTGAATACATTCAACGATCCATTGCATCAGATAGAACAACAACAGAGGAAATGCAAATACATCAGAAATAATTAAATAAATAGCAGGGATGATCAAAATATAGCAAAATACGTTTTTGTGATTCCCTAAATGTTTGACATCGAAGAATTACCATCATAATTATTGAAAAGAGCCTTCAGTTTCAGAGATAAATATATTAACTAGTAGCCTAGATATCTCTCTCAACAGTGGTACGAGATATAATGCATTAGGTCTTGGCTGAGCCATTATTAAAGAATATTATATTACTACCGCACTTGTTATAATTTTGCATATGGAAAATAGAGTAGATGAAATGATTCCTTAGAAGTTTCATCCAATCTACCATTTTGTTATGAAGGGGAGATGTGGGCATATAAGGAGAGCAAGTAGCCGAGTGGTCCATTTAAGTTCAATAGGAGGCCGATATGGCGGTGCACCCAATTGAGGCCAATACGACGGATATATTTACTTGCGTGCCCCTTAAGAGGCCGATATGTGTTGTGAGGTTTTCACACCATCGCCCCATTGTAAATGGGGACCCCCTCTTTTGCAAGCAGTAGGAGTAGTGGTCTTAGGTAGTCTTTGTTGGCGACAGTTTTCAAGCCCCTTGGTCCGGCGA
>MU224609.1:1716881-1734900 GCA_018584345.1 Thuja plicata | reverse complement strand
ATAAAGGGTGCATGAAATAAGTTTTAAATTGTTAAAATCTCTAAATTTTAAGGGTTTTTTAAATTTGCCGATTCATGGGCGATTCGATTCCGATTCATGGGCAATTCGCGATTCGATTCGGCCTTGCCGATTCTGAGACGATTCCGATTCACGTTTCTTTGAATAAAACCACAGAAGAAATAAAAAGAGACATAATGTCATACTTTGCAGTTGTGGAAGAGAAAAAATTGCAAAGGGAGAGAGCAAAACTATCTATGAGAGCAGCCATAGCTGAATCTCAAGGTGCTTCAGTTGACATTAAAGAAGAAGCAACACTTGAGGGCATAGTGGGCTCTTGTCGTGTTCCACATATCTGCAAATTAAACACCCCCTTGACCACCACTTCTACTTCCTCTAGTAGAGTACCTGTGGCTGCTGCATCACCATCAGTGATTACCTATAAGTAGTTATTTTGTGCCCAGGAACACACTTGGAGCACAACCATCATTAGAGGCCACTGGATGGAATAGGGAGGCACATGAGAAAACATACATTGCATGTGCTGTTTTTTGGTGCTTCAACAACATCCCATTGAATGTGGCAGAGAGTCCTTATTGGCTAAATTTGGTCACCGCAATGACAATTTTAGGAAAAGGGTACATGGTCCCTTCTCGCAAGGATTTGTGTGGGAGGTTAGTAAATAGTCCGCTTGATTTCATTTTTAATTGTTTTTCTTGTTTACTAAATAAAAATTGTGTACTAAGACCTAATTTCACTTTGTTCTAACTTCTTGTAGGTTGCTCACAAATGCAATTGATAGGGCAAAAGAAGTGCTGGAGGACCAAAGAAAAGAATGGAGAAAATATGGCTGCACCATTCTTTCCAATGGGTGGATAGATGGTGAAAACTACACCATTATTAATTTTGTAGTTGCTTGCAAGGACAATGTGGTGTTCTTGAAATCAGTTGATGCCTCCAATAAGGTGAAAAATGCAGAAACAATGACTGGAATGTTGGAGCACATTGTCATAGAGGTGGGAGTAGAGAATGTGGTACAAATCATCACATATAATGCAACAACATATGTGGCAGCAGGTAAAATCCTCCAAGAAAGGCACCCTACTCTTTTTTTGACACCTTGTGCAGCACATGCCCTTGACCTTCTTTTGGAGGACATAGGAAAAATTGATTGGGTGATTCCAGTTGTGGAAGATGCAAGGAGGATCACAATATATATTTACAATTACCTTTGGGTTCTACATTTGATGAGAGAGCACACTCAAGGGAGAGATCTGGTGAGATCCGGCGTCACAAGGTTTGCAATGATTTTCTTGACGTTGCAAAGCATTCTTGGTGCATTGACTTCTTTGAAACAAATGTTTGTGAGTCAAGCATGGATAGACTCACCTTATTCAAAGAAGGCTGAAGGAGAGGGTGTCGCATGCATAGTCTTCGACAACCATTTTGCACAAAAGGCTGCAGAGATTGTGAAGGTGATTGCAAATATTGAATTTTTAATTATTCTTGATTCAAGTGTCATTATTAATTTGTAACTTCATTAATTAAACTTTTTGTAATTTGTATTTTTCAATTGTAGGTGTTTGAGCCCTTGGTTAGAGTTGTGCTTGGTAGATGGAGATCAAACCCCAATAGGGTATATTAATGAGGCCATGGATAAGGCCAAGGAGTCTATAAAAAATGAGTATAAGGGGGATAAACTCAAATTTGATCCCATCTTGAAAATAATTGATAAGAGGTGGAACAATCAGCTCCACCAACCCATTCATGCAGCATGGTACTTCCTCAACCCCCCTTTTAAGTTTGGGGAATCTTGCTTAGATCCTGATGGAGAGGTCATGGAGAGAGACCTCGTTGTGGCCAAACTCCAAAACTATGAGGAAGCAAGGGGTAAGCTATTCTCTTCAAAGTTGGTAAAGAGAGGAAGAACCATTCAAATCCCATGTATAACATTTTCCATTTGGATTTTGGGGTCTAAAGTAATTGATAATCATAAATTGATAAAATATGTTTTCGCTTTTCTCTTTGCTTTCTTACTTTTCAATATTTTATTTTGCAGATGCTTGGTGGCAAAGTTGGGGTGGAAATACCCCAAATTTCAAAAAATTTGCCCTCAGATTCATCCAATTGTGAGCGTAATTGGAGCTTGTTTGAGGCCATCCACATGAAGAAGAGGAACAAGTTAGCTAAAAAATGCCTCAATGATCTTGTCTTTGTACAATATAATCTTCAGTTGCGCATAAGGAAGGCATAGGAAGCAACAACTGGTCCAATTGATTTGGATGATATAGATCCTTACAGTGATTGGACATCACAGGAGCAACCTCCATTGTTTACATAGGATGACGTCAATGATTTGGAGAGGTAGGCTATGGAGGAGGAGGGGGGTGGATTTGGTTTCACACTGGATGACATTGAGGAGGATGAGTCAGATGAGGAGTCATTGCTAGTGCTAGGAGAAGCTAGAGGCAGAGCTACATCTAGGATGGAGGAGGAGCCACAACTTGAGTTAGACATACCGAGCGAGGAGGCACAATCATGCCCAGTGCAAACTTCTAGGACTAGACCCTCTAGTTCGACCTCTCCCTTAGTTTTTACTAGAGTTGGGAAGGAAGTTGTAATTGTAATGATGTATTTACTTTTAGTTTTACAAAAACTATTTACTATTTTGCTTTCAGGCTTCCAACCATCAACTTTCTTCACGAGAATGCGATTTTGTACCCACATTGTGTTTAAATATATCTAGACTCAGCTTGTTTCTTTTGTGTTCTCGTTGTTGATGTTTTGTAGCTTCTGTCGGATAAATCTTATGAGACTATTGAATATATATATTATTATGTGAGATATAATATATATATAGATATATATCTAAAATACTATTAGGAGAAATTAATATAATAATGATTCAAAGATATTATGTGTGTGTATATATATATATATATATATATATATTTATGTAGTTACATAACCAATTGTCATTATATTAATCACATAATAATGAATAGACATGTCCCATGAAGGGACATGTCTCTCCTTGCCTCATCCTCAATATAAATGCAAGAGAGATCGCTGCATTTGGAATACACATAAAATAGAGAGTGCTATTACATTTGCAGTGATTCCAAAATTTAACATGGTATCAGAGCCAGGCTGCAAATGTAAGAAAGTGTAAAGCACACGTGGAGAATAGACAATAACAGAGACCAAGTATGGTGTGATCAGATTAAACAAATATTCATAAAAGGATATTGGCTAAGGCAGAAATAACGTGTTCGATTAATGGATGTTAATGATGACAGCCAAGATTGATATCAAATAGAAAAGTATGATGTCCACTAAACACCAATTATATCTAATCTATAAACCGCCAACTTGAAGACAATCCTTAACAGCAACCACGAAGAAACGATAGTAAGCCAAATCAACGACTTACGGTATCGACTAAGTCTAGATGACTGGGGCAAATATAGAGTTAACGATGAATATTCTGAACACTGAATGATATTGTGGAAGAAGACATAACACTTCAACGGTCAGTTGCTTATGGTTATCAAGTGATACAATACGATGACATAGAAGTCCAAACATCACATAAGGGAGCAATTAAGAATCAATGAATAGCCATGTAAGCTACAACTCAACATGAAGCATACACCATGATGGGAAGTGGTTGATACGGACATAGCAATTTTAATAATGGAAGTTTGCGATTATATAAGTCAACAAGGATAGCGACCATATGGAGATAAAATGATAACAAAGGAATAATAAGCAATAGTATCAATACCATCGGTTAATTATTAACAAGTTAATGATATTAGTGATTTGACTTAAGTCAACAACTATAATAGAAGTCCATTCTGATAGTTATGAAGAAGGCAATGATTACTAATGAAGTCAATGAGATGTGATTAGCATTACCAATGGCAGTGATTAATATATGTACAACATTTAGTCAGGCGTGATTAAGAAGTAAAGACAAACGTGAATGGAAATCAATAAGAAGGAACTGACAAAGTTCACTATAAGATACAAAGTCATCGTGGAATACAGAGGCTGTTGTATTATGGTTACCAGATAAGTTTGATTGGATTAATATTGCCGACAAATGCTTATATGTAGACGTTTTCTAATTTGTTGCATATGGACCCTCATTGGAGCAACTTGTATCAAGGATGTTGATGCGCAGATAAGTATTTATTATCCTTGAGTATTACTTTATCTACTCATTGTAATCTCTCTCTTATTTGTATTTCTATACATACTATAAGAGCTATTTGCCTTGATCTTTTTCGGGGATGCTCTTGCAGGAAAAAGAAAATTGATATCAGATTCAGAGGTAGTCTGACTCTTCAGAGGTAACTTTGGACGAGGAGCTCAGACGATTGATATCAGACTCAGAGGGAGTTTGACAGTTCATCTTAAGCAATCTTGGATAAAAAAGATCAACAAATTGACATCTGCAAAATGAGTTCTTCTCTGTGAGAGAAGTTCAAGGTGAAATCCCCTGTTTCCACCCTCTGCGCTGAGGCATGATGGATGTCATGTGTGACTCCATGTTTTTTAATGGGCCTTCCCCTTGTGTACATCATGAGGAACTGACGACTTCAAAATGATTATCAGTTGTATTTGTTAAAGTTATTGGAAGGTGACGATCTTACAATAACTTAAATTTTCTATTATGATGGATATCTTATGATGTCTAAGCATATCATGATAGATTATATCTTGCATGGTGGATTAAAATTTAATTTCCTTAAACAGACCATGAATATCTTGCATGGTGGATTAATTTCCTTTAACAAACCATGAATATAATGTTCCTATGGTAAGTATCATTGAGGATACGTGTGCACATACCTTATGGACATTTTGAGTACTTGGTGAATATCATGCGACTTGATATTTTGAGGCCATTACTCCTGATATCATGCGATGATATCTAATGGTGAATATCTTCTCATCAAAGATATTCTTAAACATGTCATTCTTGATATTACGCTGAGGTAATATCATATCCTGTGTTTATCCTCCCTAGCTAAGAGGGAGTGTTGATGTTTTGTAGCTTCTATCGGATAAATCCTATGAGACTATTGAATATATATATATATATTTTATTATGTGAGATATAACATATATATCTAAAATACTATTAGGAGAAATTAATATAATAATGATTCAAAGATATAATATATATATATATTTATGTAGTTACATAATCAATTGTCATTATATTAATCACATAATAATGAATAGACATGTCCCTTAATGGGACATGTCTCTCCTTGCCTCATCCTCAATATAAATGCAAGAGAGATCGCTGCATTTGGAATACACAGAAAATATAGAGTGCTATTACATTTGCAGCGATTCCAAACTTTAACACTCATTTATTGACTCATTGGATTCATCATCTCATTGAATTTTGCAAAAAAAATGCATTTCTAATTAAATTTAAGCAATTTTTTAAGTTCCCGAGTTTTTGGCCAAGAATTGGCTGAGTTTTTCTCGAGTTTTTTTTTCAGGTCTTGGCGAGCTTTTGGTTTTGACAAGTTTTCCATCTATGCTTTTAGCTGTGTGGATGGTATTTAATTGGTCCTCTCAAGGAAGCTTGGCTCCAATTTCATAGGGAAGTCATGATGTAAGTTGATGGACTATCACCACAAAGATGTTGAGTCTCTTGGGGCACAAGCCCAGTGATAGGGATGTTTTACCTTCAAAATTTTTCTTAAATTAAATATAATATTTTCTCAAAATAAAAATAAAAGGGAAAAGATTGGGACATTTAAGAAATTCTCAATTTACAATTTTATTTTTCCGTGTTTGCTCATGGACAATTTGTAACACTATCTGTGTACCCTGTGTTCTTTGTTCCTTTGAAAGTATATTAATATTAAGCTATGTTACCTCGAGTTTCTGGGATGGGGGGACGGGGAAATGGGTTTTTGGGATTTTTTTTCCCGGAGCAAGGGACGGCTATATACATATGTATGTATGTATGTATGGAAATCTGAAATTTCAAATATATTCATGAATTATATAACATTGTAACATTCATCATAGCAACATAATAACATTTATAAATCTAAAATCAATGATCATCATAGAACCTAGCATCAAATGAATCAAATGGAATCATCATAGAATAAGAACATAGGATAGCATCAAATGAATCAAATGAGGGTTCAAATTTCAATTTCATACATTCAATTATATAATTCATTGAAATGATGAAAGTATCATATCATATATCAAAATGTGCAAAGGCTGCAAGTTTCAACAAAATGAAAAGTTAAAGACTTAAAGTTTCATATCATATATCAAGATTCAATTATCATTGAATCAATGTATCATATAATGTCAAAAGACTCAAAATCTCAAACTTCAAAGTCAAAATGAAAACAAAGATAGTATGTTGCTGCCCCTAAGATTTGGTCTGACAATACTAAATATTGCTTAGATTTACACTCAATTTGCAGATTTTCACCAAAGACTTCCAGAATTCACAGATAACTTTGTTCACATTCTAACAGCAGCAAGAGCAAATGATTATTCACTCGGGCCAATCTATGCGCAACTTGCAAGGAATACATGTTTTGATATTTCTATCACATGCCTAAGATTTGATATTAGTAATAAGTTAATAATATATTTTAGTATTTAGGGATGCCTTGAGTTGTGGGGCCCACACAAGGTTAAAAAAATTTGAAATATTTTATGAAATTATCTTACTTTTTGCCTCCTGCTGCCGAAAACGGCCATCAGTCCCTGGGACGGTTAGGGGATGGCTTGGCCGTCCCCAGCTGTCCCGGGGACGGTCAACGGTTTTCAAGACCTCCGCTGACTGTCCCCGAGTTTCCGGGACGGTTTATGAAAATTTTGCTTCATCTAGGACGGCTTGTAAACGTTTCTTGCTCTCCCCCCATCTCCAAAACCATTACCGTTTCCGTTTTCGAAACAGGTGCATTTAGGGTGGAAACACGTTTCTGGGTAACACTGATATTAAGTTTTAACATTAATACAGTTTAACTATCTTTGATCAAGTCTCTTTTTCTGTATTTTCTGTTTTTATCTGACCGTAGTATTGAGGTTATATAATGGAATGGTAAGTCAAGATTGCTAGTGTGCTTGCATGGCTCCTAGATAAAGTACTCTCCCCCTGACTTTCAGTTTGTGGTTGAATTCTTATTCATGTGTATTTGAAGCATATACTTCCCTTTGCTTTACCATGAGTAACATTTTTAGCTTGCATTTTGAATTTGATTCAGGATTATGGGTGCATTATTCTATGACTTTGTTGGTAATTTCCCTTAGCCCTATGTTCAAAAGAGGAATCAGTGAATCTTCTCCATTGTTTTTTCTGCCTGCTGTGCTTTGTTTGCAGTTACTTTGTGGGATTGGAAAAAATTGTCCTCTGAGAACTATGCTAGGATTCTAATTTTATTGATAGCTAATAGCATATATGGTTCACATGGGTTCGAAACTAGGGAAAATGCAAGTAAAACAGCTTTTTTTTTCATGGCATTCGTCCCATTTCAAAAATTCATCAGCATAAAAAATTGACTTGGACTTGGGACTCATGATTTGACGAAAATTGGTTGGCGTAATTTTTTCACTTGGACTCTAGACTTCTCAAATAAAAAGAAAAAGCGTAAATATATAAAATAAACTTATATATGCATGGGACCAAGGGGCGGCGCCCTTGGCAGTTCTGGGGGTTTGCATCCCTAGCAGGTTCTCTATCATGATACAAGGCAGAGTTGAGAGACGGAGCCCCTGCTGCCAGATCCAAATTAATGACTTTGAGCCTTGAGGCCATGGGGACTTCATGGCGCATTCCAGGTTTCATTATTTTATTGCTTTTAATGAAATGTATAAATACTTTAAATCACTCAACAATCAATTCATGCTGCTGAGATCCTAATTGTTGTGGAATAGAATTACAAAAACACAAAAAATAAGGTTTTAACAAGGGTTTTTGATTTCTTACAATAGCTGAACTTCAGACAAAAATTCACTAGTTTTTTTTGACAGTCTTAGACGAGTCTGTAGTGAGTTACTTGTTTGGTAAAAAATGTTGTGATTCTGGTGAGAACTTGCTGAGTTTTGGAACCATGGTTCAACCGTTTGACCATTGACAAAAATTCACAAGTTTTTTTTGACAGTCTTAGAAGAGTCTGTAGTGAGTTACTTGTTTGGTAAAAACTGTTGTGATTCTGGTGAGAACTTGCTGAATTTTGGAACCATGGTTCAACCGTTCAACCATCGCTCCTCGTTATATAGGTTTCAGTATGTATTGTGCTCAACAAGTAAAATGTGAAAGAAAGCAATATCTCTTCTAAAAAGTTTAAAACAATATTCTTTTTTGTCCAATATCATGTATTAAAATGATCATGGTTAATTTGTAATTAATGGATAAACACATATTTTGCCTAAGTCTTGCAATAATATGCATAAAGTGAATTTCTTTTGTATCATGAAATCTCATATTATACTAAGAGTCTTCTGGACAAGTACTAGAAACATTTCCGACTTGAGTAGGATTATTTCAAGTGATTTCATATGCTGGTGGTCAAGTACATAGAGATTGCATCATAAAAGTTAATGCATTGATTTCAGATTTGACAATCATTTGATTGTTGTCTGTGCTGTCAGGGCAAGAAAATGAAATCTTTGAATTCTCTAATTGTGGATAAAGTATCTCATGTATATGGATCTTCACTAATAGACCATGAAGCGAACAACAATATTGCATTACAGCAGATTGGATTGGATGAAGATGCAGCTTTACAACAGGTATAATGATATGGATAGTTTTATGTAATTGCAAGGGCATGTTTATCTGTGAAAACTACTCTGTCATATTATTACATGTTCTTTAGTAAGCTGATAATGCTGTACTGAATTCATCTGTAGGCCCTTGCACTCTCTATGGGGGTTTCTATGGAAGATGCTGCTTCTGTAACAGAAGCTTCTAGACAACATTCACAATTTGGAATGTCAAAAGAAAAAGTACACAATTCTGAACTTATAGAAAAGTGTAAGGATATAGCTGATGACAAAATTTCTCATGGTAAAAGGCAGAGAAAGAAAACAAAGGTATCATTTGCTCTATAATTGTTTTCAAATATATGTGCATAAGTAGTGAAGCAGATTATTTTAAAAATGTTAAAGGCCACAGCAGATTATATTATAGTAGTAATAAGTGGTGTTTTTCTTTTGTTCCAGAGCATTAACACAATACAGCTGAAATTAGTGGTGTTTTTCTTTTGTTTCAGTGCATTAACACAATACAGCTGACTGAAGATGAAGTTATCGCATATTTCTTTTACTTTGATGGTGAGTTTTCAAGTTAGCATTTGGCTGCTATCTTCTGTTTTTCTTTCTTTATTAACAATTCCTTTTTTCTTAAAAAATAAAACTTTCTTTTCTTATTGGAAGAAATGCATTCCATTTAATTTTGATCGTTATCTTTGAGTTTTCACACCTCTGCAGAGTCTAGTCTGTTGCCTGGATAGGACACTTATATCTGCTGCTTCTGCTATGGTTTTGCTTTCTTTATTTCATGTTTTAACACACCCCATTCCTTAACCAGAATGGAACAGATCTTTATATTTAAGAATTTGCAGAGGCAAAATGTGGAGGTTTGTTACTTCAATTTTGGCCTAGTTCAGTGACCCCTTTTCTTTGATTCTTCATATAGAATTTCCAATTTCAAAAATAGGTGCTGTAAAGAAAGAGAGCATTAGCACATGGCATTTATTAAAACAGAATCAAGAAATTTCTCTTTATTAGGCACTTTAATATTTAAAATTGCATAGCAAGGTAAGCACAAAAGGATGGGGGAACATATAGCTAAATAAGAACATTATAGAATTTTACAGGAAACAATGTTACTCCACAGTTCAACTGAAACAATCTTTACCCTAACCAAGAAGAAATCCCTTTAATTCCCACACCCAACTTGCTTAGCAATGGCCTAGCATTGGAAAATTAAACCTGCCTTGGCTCCTAAATTGCCCTTTTTAGTTGCTCACAATCACCAGCCAAACGTTAGAAGATTTACCATTACAACCAACTGGTGGACAGCCAAGCTTTTGAGATAATATTGCCATCTTTGGAGTCAGAAAAACCAAATTACAATTTACACTTTATAAAACTCGTACTTCTCATTTTCTTGTATATTTTTGCAGTTTCGTTGAAGGCATTGGTACGTGATTATATATTTTACATACACATTTGTAAATGTGCACTCATACACATTTTTGCAGGCATGTTCGTATTGTGACAAATGAACATTATATAATTGTACAGGAAACAATGTTGCCCCACAGTTCAACTGAAACAGTCTATCCTAACCAAGAAGAAATCCCTTAACTCCTACACTCAACTTGCCAACCAATGGCCAAGCATTGGAAAATTAAACCTGCCTTGGGTCATAAATCACCCTTTTTAATTCCTCACAATCACCAGCTACAGAAGATTTACCACTACAATGAACTGGTGGACAGCCAAGCTCTTGAGATAATGTTACCATCTTTGGAGTTAGAGAAGTTAAAATACAAGTTACTCTTTATAAAACTTGCCTTTACTCATTTTCTTGTACACATGATTATATATTTTACATAAACATTTGTAAATGTCCAGTCGTACACATTCATTCACACATGCACATATTGTGGCAAATGCTTTATGGCTGCATGTTTGGGTTTGTTCCTTTATAAATATCTCATGAATAATCCTGGCAATTGTTAGATTTATTTTCATTGATGTCAAAGGAAATAATGATCATGTCATTGATGTAATTCGAAGGCTAAAGGCCACTTATTGATTACACTTGATGGTAACTTTACCTCCATTTTGTTTGACTAGGGATAATTTCATTTCAGATATCTATTCCTAAATGAAGGCTGACCCCATCTCATATTCACAGTGCCTCATTTAAGAAGAAAAATCAATGTTTTATGTTGGCCGACTTGCATTAATTTCATTGGCCACCTTGGAGATTTTAATCAGTTTTAGAAGACAATTCTATTGGACCACCTTGGAGATTTTAATCAGTTTTGGAAGACAATTCTATTGGATATTTTATGGGGCCGATCCCATAGAAGTAGTGCTGTTTTTGAAGGCAAACATCTATCATGCTATGGCCGACCCCATAGAAGTAGTGCTGTTTTTGAAGGCAAACATCTATCATGCTATGGCCGACCCATAGTGCCCTCCTTTACGGGGTTTAAATAATTTAAATTCGCTTTTATTTGAGGCCAACCTCTCTTGGAGAATGTCACCCCACTTTGGAGAGTTGTCTCTCTTGAATGAAGATGTGCTTGGAATGGTATCACAGTGGGTTCCTTTAGATATAGTCTAACCGCTTGAAGGAAGATCTAAAAGAGCACATATGGCTAGGCAAGAAGGATATGGGCTCTCATCAAACAAGGCACCATTGTTTGATGGAACAAATTACGCCTTTTGGAGCACAAGGATGGAAACCTATTTGAATGCTCTAAGGTATGATATTTAGTAATCAGTTGTAAATGGATACATAGCCCTTGCAAATTGTGCGAAAGCTTTTAAGGTTCTTCCCTTTAACGGTTGATTCCAAAGTTTCGACAATTGAAGAAATGAGAAATCTAGACAATTGATAAGGACGGGTTGCATGGGATTCTCACTGCCTATGAAATGAAGATTGAAGACAACCCATCAAAAAGGGAGGCAGCCTTCAAAGTGTCGAGGGAAAGAATAAAGTACGTGAACCAAGTGATAGCTCAAGCAATGAAACAGTTGAAGAAGAAGCCCACTTCATGGAAAGCTAAAGAAAGGACCCAAGAAGGGTAAGTTACCATACAAACGTTTTAATTGTGGTAGAATAGGTCATTTTGCTTCTAAGTGTTTGCAGGGTAAGAGTGAATGCAGCGAGGATGAAGAGGATCACTACATAAAGAAAGGAAGAAAACATCAACAAAAGAAGGGCTGCAAACAAGGTCAATATGTAAATAAGAAGGATTTACGTGAGTACAAAAAGAGTCTTTATTCAAGAAAAGATAATAGCTCGTCGGAGGAAAGTGAGAAAGAAATTTCAAACAGTGATAGAGTAGAAATACTCTTCGTGGCATTGGAAGCAAATGATGATAGAAATAAAAAGAAGAAAAAGATTTAAAGGAAGTGTGTAGTGAAGATGAAGGCGAAGTGGATCTTGAGGAAGAACTCCATTATGCCTACAGAGAGATTGGGAAACTTAAGCAATGCGAGACAAGGATTACAAATTCAAGAGGAGAGTGAACCTATCATGCCCCGCCTAAGGTTAATATAAATCGATTTGCTGGCTGACCCCTTTAAGGAATCTCCATCGACCCTCCTCGTGTAGATTGCCACTTTCAAGAGTTTAAAATTAAATAAATTAATCTTTTCCCATTTACTAGCCAACCTACAACTTACGACAATTCAAAAAAGAAATTATCACCTTGTATTATGGCAGATTCCTTGAGGAAACACCCCTCTTAAGAAATCAGAAATAAAATTAAACATATGTAGGGGCCGACCTGTTTGGTGTTTTAAAATAAATTAAAACAATATTGTTTTGAGGCTGACCTTTGTGAAGAATCACCTCTCTTGTGAAGAGGCATCAAGAACGTATTTAAAGACATAAAGTGGAAGGATGAGAGGGGCAGTGAAGAAGTGTAAAAATGAATAAGTTCAGAACTTATTGGCAGGAGAAAAATAATCAAATTATAGCAGAAATTATCAACTTGGAATTAGTAAATACATTTGTGAAAATATGGTATGAGTATAGGGAATCAAAAAACAAATGATAGGCATCGATTATTCTAAATAAAAGGGCAGACGAATGCCAGCGATCTCATTATCTATAAGCGGCAATCTCATTAAGCAGTGATTATATTATTGCAAACAGCAACAGTAATTAGTATAAAGCGATTGAAGTATCATTAAGAGATGCAATTAAATGAATAAATGATGGTAGCGATTGGTTATGAAGGAGTATGATTTTGAAGGGGCATTCCCATTTCTTAGAATGGCAGTAACTCCCCAAGAGTCATCTCTCTTCATAGAGACATTAAGATAAAAGATATGGAAGAACACGATGGAGGGAGGTGTTGATGTGAGTTTTGTTCCACTACAACATGCAAAATCAAACACTCAATGCTTCGAGGTGAAACACTAAATATTCAATCCTCTCTTGATATAAGGTCATCTCTCATGCTAAGCTTGCAAAGTAAGATCATGAAATGACTTCAAGGTTCCCTTCAATTGTGGACACTCGCTCAGTGAAATTATGTGATTTGCTAGTAATCACTTAGGGGACTTACGCTATTCATTCAATGGATATCATCTCTTGCACTTCTAAAGATTTGGCTTCACAATGTGCAATGAAAATATATTTGGTTTCCAATTTCCACTTAAACTTATACTTAAACTTAATTTCTTCTGCTTCTACCTCTAACTAGGAATGGAGGGAAGTATGGATGACTTGGACTCTACTAGATGTGATTTTATCAATGACTCCCACCCACCTAGTGAAAGCTTCTAAGGAACACTTGAATGGTTTTCAAATCAATATCTCCTCTCCAATCCCATCAAATGGATGCAAACTAAAGATTGAATGTCAATTGAAGTTAAGTGCTTTCAATCATCGACTTACCACACAAGGCACACTTACAATCAACAAGAGGCTAGTGGCCCAGATTTGTCGAGTCATTCAAGTAAACATCCAAAATTACTTTCATTCAACTAAACTACTTCTAAACAACATGAAAATGAAATCTACTCCAAGTGAAAGTTGAAGAAACCATGGAACACTTCAAAGCAATATTAAGTCATTCACCATGAAGAACCAACAATGAATTATCCATCACTTTGATAAGTATTATAGCAATAATTTGATCAAGTCTCTCCCTTAGCTAGCCTAGTCTAATCTAGCTCTCTAATCTAATGCTTCTCTAGCTAATGACTAACTCTTCTACCCACTATTACAAATGAGAAGGCTTTGGCCTTTTATAGGTGCTCAATTACAACGAAGGGCCAAGATCAATTGAAGATCAAGGGCCAAGATTTATCCCTACAAACCCCAATTAGGGTTGCCAAATTTACAACCAATTACATGAGGGAACCACATTGTGGGCCAATAAGAAAATTACAATGCCTTGATAGCCAATGAGGAAATTGGACACTTGGCATGATTTGATTAATTGTGCTTGTAATTGGAATTTTCTGATTGGAGAAGACAACTTGGTGCCACCTCATCATCCTTATCCTGCAGATCTATTTAAGAACATGTGCTTTGAATCCTGGCTTGTGGAATGTGTCTTTTAAAACTGCAAATATTTCTTGTTCGATTGTTAGAAAGTAACTCTTGATGAAGAAAATCTTGACACTCAACCTTTCTAACTTTGATTAACTCTTCCGAAACTATCAATTTCTTGAGGATGATTGTGATGGCCCATATTCCCGAATTGCTTCATCTTTCGAGTCTTCTCCATCCTCTGATAATCTTCCTCATGGCCTGACTTGCACTTGTATCTCGATCTTGAGGATTTCTTCATGTAATTCAATCCCTTCTTGGTCTTGAACTTGAATTTGCATTTTGATAGCTTGACTTGAGTTACTCTTATTTGAAAGTCTCGAACTTGGAGTCTTGGTTCCCATCTCTTGCCCTCTTAGCTTCCCCGGCTTCTCTTCATCGAATTACCTTGCAAGACAAAAGAAAAGCCCTCATTAAGCTCATAAAATGGCAAGAGTAAATGATATGAAGGCAATCTGAAAGCTCAAATGAATTTATATTTAAAAAAATCAACTCTTCTTTATCAACGAACTTGATTAGATATATCCATTGAATTTTGAAAGGGGGAAATTGATTACAAGGTTAAGTTGGAGGTTTGAAGGGTGGTGGAGATTCAAGGTGTCTTGGACACAAGTTGTCCAAGGCACCATAAAGTCTTGTCTTTAATATTTCTCAAAATAACATCTCCTCCGTTCTTGTGGGTGTAAGTTTGATACTTGGCTCCAATTTCATACTTGTTCATTTCCACTACTTCATCACCACATCTCTTCACCTTGATTAGTTCAAATCAGACTTCACATATTAGATTTCATCATTGTTTTTCCTAGATCTGCTCCTTGCACCCCTAATCTTTGATTTTCTTGAAAATTGCAAGCTTCATACCCTTGGTTTGATTGAATTTGATGTTGTTAGGGTCTGATATTCAACAATTTTTTATTGCTTCTCTCAAACTTGAACTGCTGATGTGAAATTTGCTGCTCAATTAGTGGATAATTCACTGATTGCTTAGCGACAAAATGAATTGGGATCCCTCTCTTATATAGGTGTTGGTGAAGGACTTGGAATAATGTGCCCCCTACAAGAGGCCGACCTTGGCCAATTAATTTTGTTCATTAAACTGTTTTGGGGCCTTGTAGGCCGACCTATTCAATTCATAAAATCCGCATATTCCTAGAGTAGAATCTTGGGTGGAATTCCTCTAATTAGAGGAATCCTGCCAAGATGTCTCTTGCCCACTTTGCTCGCCCATTAACTTAACTCTCACCGGTGATTCAAAGTTTTAATTTTCCAACTCTGTGCCTCATGAATTGGACCAGATTTTGTAGGAAAATGATGTAAAAAGAGGGCGGAGGTTTCAGCATTTGAGGAATTTTAAGGGCAAAAATCCTCTAATTAGAGAATTTTCGCCACCCCTCGGCTCTCTTCTTTGATTTTGTTGGATCGAAATTCACCATTTGGGACTAATTTTCCCTTGAATTAAATCAATTTTTTTGTCGCTTTTGGAACAATTCTTCCAAAATCTCAAGTCTAGGCTTACTTCTCATGGTGGAGATTCTTAGACATAAGGATTCCATGGGCGGAATTCCTCAAAACAAAGGAATTTCGCCACCCATTTAGCAGTCCTCTAAATCATTACTTGTCTCAACACTTCACCAATTTGATCATTTAAGTCCTTTCTCCTCTTTCAAATTTCAAATTGCAACAAAAAAGGAGGATTTAAGGTTGGGCGGAGATTTCTGTGAGGAGTTTCAAGGGCGGAATTCCTGAGGTTGGAGGAATTCCACCATCTCCTACTCTCCTCATCCAGACTTAGTCAAATTTCAGCTCAGGAGGCGAGAGGATTTATACAAATACAACATTTAAGTATAAGAAAGGAAACTTAAATTTTAAGTTATATTTGTATAAATACTGTTAGGTTGTTTGAGATAGGTTTCATCTTCATACGAGTAAAAACAAAGATTCTAGATTTTGGGGGTTCCAAATTGAAGTTGGAACAAGAATTTTCTAAAGATTTTAATTAATTTCATCCCAAATCCTTTGATTTCAACCCCATATCCCCGACAGACTTAGCCCAGCTCCTACTTACATCTCGGATAGGCTTCATTTCCCAGCAAGCCAAAATTGCTCAAACTCACTTTCTCGACTTGGAGACTTGAAAATTGCTACCACCTAAGACCACCTATGACAACCACTCCTACTGCTAAAGAAAAATAAGGGGGTCCCCATTTGCAATGGGGCGATGGTGTGAAAACCTTACAATATGAGGCATGAAGAAAACCAATCCAATTAGCAATTGGTGCTCATAAAAAGCAGATCAGTTTATAAGATATCAACGATTAGGCACATAGATTGATCAGTTCAGGAATTACTATTTATTGTAGGCAATAGCATTCTTTTTCAATTGTGGTATGCGTGAGATATATGCTTAGTGTATTCATGATGAAGAGATGGTCTAACATATAATTTCTTATGTGTTTGATATAGTTGATGATGTGAAATGCTCATCAATCTAGACTCCTAATTTATTTATTTATTCTCCCAAGGAGACAATCACGCGTGGTGAGGTAGGAGATGCATTTGGGAGAACTGATATATGTTTCCCCGCTAAGCACACCACCCTGAGTTCGATGAAATTGTCTTGGTTGGATGTTCCTGCCACTTGTGGGCCAAAGGGTTGACTTGTCTTGGTTGGGTGCTCTTTGTGCTTAGTTGTGGATGGCCTAGGGCACCTTTGCATTATCCTCTCCAATCCCCATGCTAGTTAATTGTGGGAAGTGAAATAAACAATCATATAATGAATGGAAGGAAAAATGTAGGGAGAGGTGGTAGAGATAGGTTCCCTCGAATTAAGTAGTCCACCTCAAGGGATGGAATCATCATAAGATGTTCTTGCTGCTTGTGGGCCAACGGGCGAGTTATCTTGAGCTTAATAGGGCAGAACAATCTTCCTCTATGACCTGGGCTCCCTCGAATGAAGTAGTCCACCCCAAGGGATGTAATCGTCATGAGATGTTTCTGCCACTTGTGGGCCAAGGAGTGAGCTGTCTTGGTCAAGCGCTGCATGCTCTTGGGCTTAATTGGGCTGAATAGTAATTAGACACTCTTTGTGGATTTCCTTTCCAAACCCTACTATGGTTGATTTAGGGAAATGGAACCATGGATAGTTATTGTTGGATTAATCTCAACAGAATAAGGTGACTATTGTTTTATCGTTGGATCCCTAACCCTAAATATAAATAATTGGTCTTATGAATTAGAATTCAAATATTATCTAACATGGTTGTAGGACCTAAACCAAGATTTATGTTGATAACTATATTACTATAATCACCTAAAAATGGTCACCTAAACCCTAGACCCCCAATCTCAGCAATTAATCAAGAAACCCTAATCTTGATTAAACCTAAGTCCTAAATCAAACAGGCAATTCATCACATTCGAACTGATCTAACCTAAACCCTAGGTCCTAATCGATTATCTTACTTGATTAATTAATTAATTCCTAAAATCACATTACATTGGCAAATAAACTTTATACTATTATTTAATTGATATTATGACATTAATTAAATAAAAAATTACAAAATTGTCAATTAAATAAAAAAAGGAATTAAATTAATTATAAAATCATAAATGTGCATTCAAAATCAATTAAATTATTAAAAATGCATATGACATCATCAAATCCAGTTAACTGATTTATCAAAATGGAAACAATCCAGTTCC
>MU224609.1:1690434-1716575 GCA_018584345.1 Thuja plicata | reverse complement strand
GAGAGAGATTTCTATAAAAGAGAAACTCTTTTCCCTCACAAAGGATCCTAATTTTTGCTTAATGTTATTATACTGCATTTGCGTCTTAGCTTTCTTGCATTCTTAGCATAGCTTTTATTGTTTACTTTTATGTTAATCATGCAAATTTAATCTTAGAGCATATTTCAATTGGTTTTTTTAAAATCAATCTTACACACTCAATTTGGTGCTTCTAAAATGAATCCTAATTAGTCTTGGATGAACAACAAACTGCATTTGCATTTAGATTAATCATTTATTTGCATTATCATAGCTTTTAAAATCCTTCATTTAGGTCTTCGGTGTAGTCACTGAGCTTGCAATGACCTGAGAGCAAGCTCATACTTCTGCCTTCTAGAAGGCAACAGGTCGGTTCTTTCATACATGGAGGATGAATGAATCCATATTCATTCCTGTATACAACTTAAGAGCAATGACCATGTTGAAGTGTTCTGCTAAGTAGAGGCCACTTTTAGCACACACAATTACATTCCTTATTTCAATTGAATTTGTGATTTTTGGGCAAGATCAAAGGTCCTCCCTAAAGAGGACATTACAGAGGCCAAAGGAAAATTAACATAAAATCTTGAATAATAAAAAAAATTGATTGTAAATCTAGAAGTTCAAATAGAAGAAGCAAAAAGGGCTGAAGAGAAAATAAGAAACCAATTGAAGACGAAAGAGAAAAATTGTGAAAAGCTGGAATTGAAGATTGTTTTCCTAAGAAAGGAAATAGGAGAGGCCAATGCCTCAATTAAACAAAAACTTGAAGAACAAAAAGTGATTGAAAATTTTGGATGACATCATTAAATCTCAAAAGCTCTCATTCGATAAGAGTGGTATTTGCTATGATGAAGGAAAAAGCTCCAAATCATCGAAGAAATCAAATGAAGTATGTTGATGTCCTTAAAAGTCCCTTCAAAGATGAAATGAGCAATAAATAGAACCAAAAGCCAAGCATACCTTTATAAGCTAAAAATGAGATGTTTAGGAAGCCCTTTTCACCAAGGAAGATTCATACGCCCAAGTTATATTATTCTTTCTTTGGTTATTGCTTTTTGTGCAATTGATTTATTCATAAAGCAATAGATTGTAAAATGCATCCACGAAATAACTTTAGGTATAAAGCAGTGGATCATGGAACAAGAACAAAAGTCATGGGTTCACAAATATAAACTTTTAACTCTTTTGCTCTTACGGACTACAACATCATATGTTACAAGTGCAATAATTTTGGGCATACAAATTTTGTAAAAGTAGCATGGTAGAACCATCCAAACAAAGCAAGAAGGAAGAAACAACAATCAAGAAAAAGGGAAGAATTTGAAAATATGGAAAAGATGGATGAAGAAAACAAAGAAAAATCCATGTTTGTTCAAACAACTCAACATGCATGAAACGAAGGAGATCAATGGTATATTGATAGCAGTTGTTCAAAACGCATGACAATTGATAAGAGTAAATTTCTCACCTTAAACAAGTGAATGACGGAAAAGTGAAATTTGGGGATGATGCTACAACAAATATAAAAGGAAAAGGTACTCTTAGTCTAGATAATGGAAAAATGAAAACCGGGATGTTCTATAAAGGGTTGAAGAATAATCTCCTTAGTATTAGTCAAATGTGTGACCTAGGGCACACCCACTTTTCATTTTGGAGGATATAAAATCAAGGATCGGAAATTGTAGCCGGTGCATATAGAACAGAAAATAATCTCTACATCCCTAATGAAAAGAAAGTGAAAAGCATCATATGGGGAAAGACGATGAGAGTTGGTTGTGGCACACAGGATGAGACACTCAAACTTTGACAACATTGTGAAGATCAACAATAAGCAAGCCATAAAGGACATGCCAAAGATAGGAAAGCCTCCCATACTATTTGCAAGCAATGCCAATATGGAAAGCAAACAAGGACAAATTTCAAATCTAAGGAGTGCTCTACATCAAAGCCTTTGTAACTTATCCATACTGATTTGTGGGTCACCAAGGACAAAAGTTTTTACAAGGCGAGAACTATTTTATGTTATTAATTGACGATGAAAGAAAAATCTAAAGCTATTGAGAAGTTTAAGGTATTCAAATTCTTGGTAGAGAATGAAATTGGGTTAAGAATCAAATGCCTGAGATCTGATAGAGGAGAGTTCACTTCAAATGAATTTGAAGAATTATGTGAACATGGAATAAGAAGACAATATTCAGCCACAAGGACTCCACAACAAAATGGAGTTGTTGAGAGGAAAAATAAAGGAATGACAAGAGCCACGTTAAATGGGTCCAAGCTATCTGACACTTTATAGGGAGAAGTAGTTCATACGGTAGTCTATATTTTGAATTGAGCACAAATTAGGGTGAATGATAGCAAAACTCAATATCAATTTTGGAAGGGAAGATCAACATTAATGAAGTATTTCAATTTTTTTTGGAGCAAATGCTATATAAGAAGAGACGATGAAGATTTGGGAAAGTATGATTCCAGGTGTGATAAAGGTATCTTTCTTGGATGTTCCACAGAGATTAGAGCTCACTACTATGATAAAAGATTGCACAAGGTTATTGAAAGTGCAAATGTAAAAGTTGATAAAGAAAGGCATCATAAAGGAAATGGCTCAAGAAGTTGATCATAAAGAAGAAGAAAATTGCAAAGAATAGGTACTAGAAGAAGAATAAAGGAGATCATCTATTGACTGTTGTGGTCTATGTAGATGATATCATTTTTTGAGGAAGTAGTGACAATATGTAATGTCCCGCACCTTAAGTCATCCATGGTGGTCTATTAGCCATTTAATTTCTAAGGCTAAATAAAATAAAATAAGGGAATTAATAATTAATTATTTAATATTGCTTTCAGAACTTATTGGCAGGAGAAAAATAATCAAATTATAGCAGAAATCTGAGTTATTTACATCAACTTGGAATTAGTAAGTACATTTGTGAAAATATGGTATGAGTATAGGGGATCAAAAAACAAATGATAGGCATTGATTATTTTAAATAAAAGGGAAGACAAATGCCAGTGATCTCGTTATCTATAAGCGGCAATCTCATTAAGCAATGATTCTATTATTGCAAACAGCAGCAGTAATTAGTATAAAGCGATTGAAGTATCATTAAGAGATGCAATTAAATGAATAAATGGTGGTAGTGATTGGTTATGGAGTGCGATTCTGAAGGGGCATGCCCATTTCTTAAAGGGCAGTAACTCCCCAAGAGAGTTGTCTCTCTTCATAGAGACATTAAGACGTAAGATATGGAAAAACACGATGGAGGGAGGTGTTGATGTGAGTTTTGTTCCACTACAACATGCATAATCAAACACTCAATGCTTCGAGGTGAAACACTAAATAATCAATCATCTCTTGATATAAGGTCATCTCTCATGCTAAGCTTGCAAAGTTAGATCATGAAATGACTTCAAGGTTCCCTTCAATTGTGGACACTCGCTCAGTGAAATGATGTGATTTGCTGGCAATCACTTAGGGCACTTATGCTATTCATTCAATGGATATCAACTCTTGCACTTCTAAAGATTTGGCTTCACAATGTGCAATGAAAATATATTTGGTTTTCCAATTTCCACTTAAACTTAATTCCTTCTGCTTCTACCTCTAACTAGGAATGGAAGGAAGTATGGATGACTTGGACTCTACTAGATGTGATTTTATCAGCGACTCCCACCCACCTAGTGCAAGCTTCTAAGGAATACTCGAATGGTTTTCAAATCAATATCTCCTCTCCAATCCCATCAAATGGATGCAAACTAAAGATTGAATGTCAATTGAAGTTAAGTGCTTTCAATCATCATCTTACCACACAAGGCACACTTACAATCAACAAGAGGCTAGTGGCCCAGATTTGTGGAGTCATTCAAGTAAACATCCACAATTACTTTCATTCAACTAAACTACTTCTAAACAACATGAAAATGAAATCTACTCCAAGTGAAAGTTTGAAGAAACCATGCACCACTTCAAAGCAATATTACTTAATTCACCATGAAGAACCACAATGAATTATCCATCACTTTGATAAGCATTATAGCAACAATTTGATCAAGTCTCTCCCTTAGCTAACCTAGTCTAATCTAGCTCTCTAATCTAATGCTTCTCTAGCTAATGACTAACTCTTCTACCCACTATTACAAATGAGAAGGCCTTGGCCTTTTATAGGTGCTCAATTACAATGAAGGGCCAATACCAATTGAAGATCAAGGGCCAAGATTTATCCCCTATCACTTGTTTTGATGGTGTGGGTACGCAATTCTTTCTTGGGCAAGCTTTGATGCCATGTGTAGGAATAGCACACAAATGGGTTATCATCCAAAATGTATGAGCTTCAATAACTTGACATCATCTACTGCAAATTCAAACATATACTTCACCACTTGGAACTAACATTATCATTTCAATATGCTTACAAAGTGTAGAATTTGTGTTTTTTTTTGAAGCGGGCTCAGCCCATGGAGCACGAACTAGCTGCCATTGTAGTCCTCATGGCAACAATTTTGATGAACCAAACATTTGAAACAAATGAAAACAAAAAAAACATATAATATATAATACATTTAGTATCTTAAGCATAGATTTATAGAAGTTGAAGCAAAGACAATAGAGCTCATGCCTAAAACAAGAATTCAGAGAAAAGACACGAATTTTACTTCTTTTCCAAAATATTTTTCTACGATCTTTTTGGCACATGCATGGGAATGACAATCCAACTACTTTGTAAGCTTCACTGACCAATCTTCAGCTCTATTTGTGTGATGGAAAGCAAGAAAGAATGGTTTTCTGCTTTACCTGAAATCTAGTTTGTTTTTGGATTCAAATGCTTTACAAGTCACTTGTAGGGGTAGGGATCTCATTTTTGTTAGTCATAGTCAAAGTCAAAGGCCAAAAATGATTAAAAGAACAAAAAATAGATCAAAATAATCATTCAAATCAGTGTGATTTTACTTTTGGTTCTGGTGGATCCTGTTGGGTTTGTTCTAGGTTTACCCAGGTTTGTCCAGGACAAACCTCTGGTCAAAATGACAATCCCTGTCCCAAATCCTTGGTTGGATCGACCCAGATCCTGAATCAGATTTGTACCAGATCTGGATCTAGGGCCTACTCTAAGCAAACAGACTACGTAGTCTAAAACAATAGTTCATGTTCTGTTAGGAAGCATGACCTATTATTGTAGGGGCAACCTTCTTTTTTAACCTCAACTCTTATCAAGGTTTAAATTTTGAAAAAACCGCCATTGTGGTTCAAAATTGAATGTATAAAAGAGATCTATTTAAAATTTTATTTCACTTTTTTTATGATACTCTAACCTTATGCCAAAAGTTTTAAATCTACTTTTACTCTGTATATTTGTCTCAAAATGTAAAAATGAGCCAAAAGAGATATAAAAACAGTCAAAACCACTTATTGAATAACTTGGGAAAAACTCTGGAAACAGCAAAATAAATGGTACCGCAGGTCACGATTACTCTGGGTTAATTTCAGGATTTTGAGTGTAATGCTTCTATGACTCTACAGGTTCATTTCTATAATGCTTTTCTGTATAATATAGCCTAACACGTGGTTTTTGGTCACAGAAGCAGGAAAGGAGAAAATTACAGTTTGAGACTTGGAGCGGGTTGCATTAGCCCATGATTTTATGTGGAGTAAGCAAGAGCTAAGTGAGATGATTGATGCCTTTGACAAGGATTGTGATAGACAGGTTTGAAAGGGCTTTGGTGTCTTTTCTCATCATAGTGTTGAAATTTATTTCATTCTTTTTTTCTTATGGAAATTCACATCTATGGTTGAAATACTCATATTATTTTTTAAAGAAATGGGAGGCAGGGTAATTCATTGATCTAATATGTTTTGGTTCTACTGCAGCTAAATCTTGAGGACTTTAAAGAAATAGCTGCTCGATGCAACATGGTTGGCGGCATGTGATAAAGTAAATGCTCACGAGAGTCATACACTTCTTTATTGTTCTTAGGTGGTGCCATTGTTTTACAAGACTTGGGATTTATGCACTATATTTTGTTACGGGTGGTACACTGCTGCAAGCACATGGAAGGATAATGTGATGCAATGGGTAAGATTTCACGGGACACAGCCAACTTTACTGCAGCACGGTGAAAGGATAATCATCTTTGCAAGGAAATAGGATCTCCTAGGATTAAGGGATCACACAATGTTGAAAAATGGGGATTCTGAAGTCTCTGTAATAATTAGTTGTACTAATATTTGATAGGCAAATATGGTTGGCTTTTTTATTTTTAAATAATTTGGAGGAGTGAAACATAGTGTGAAGTAACAAGATTTTTATTATTATTGTCATTTAGTGCATCCTGCTAAATTTAAATTACATATTTATAAACTGCAATGTTCATATGTTTTAGGTCTGTAGAATTTAAGCGACATTTGTGAATCATAAATGAATTCGTTTTTAGATCTGTTTTCTGGGTGCACACAATTTCGTAGGACAGTTTCTGAGAATGAATAGAATCTCGAGAGCTATTTTCTTTGGAATTGCTTGTACAAATTCATTGTTAATTTTACATAGTTTATACAGTTGATCTCTCTTTAGGAATATCTGTTTCCTCACTTTCTTACATAGTTTATAGTGTTGAAATGCAACAAAAATGTTGCGCAGATCACTAGGATGATCAGGGAGAAGATTTTCATTGCTATAATGACATCAATATTCTTCCAAAATATTCCCTTGGTTAAATATGCACTTTCAGCATTTGCATTGATAAGTAACTTATAAATGCTCATCACATATTAGAGATGGTTTCCTCAGCACCATGAAGGTTATAATTTGTGTACCTCATATTCTGATGGTGTAGATCTAATCATCATTGAAGCAGGGAGTTATAAGTTTTAAAATATACGAATCTCTCTTTTTGCTAAATTATGATAGATTAAACTCTGGAGTTCTAGCAACTAAATTTCTTTTGCTAGGTACACATGCCCAATAGTTGTTGGGAAACAGGTTGCCCTTCCACATTATAATATTCATCACAGTTTTGCTTTCCTCTCTGGTTTGAAGTGAATTGACATGGGTACCTGCAAATTGGGTTTGGGCTCTTCTAGTTGCCACTATAGTAAGTGTTCCATCTTGCTAGTCCACAGCTTGATAGGCACACAAGTAGATTATAGTAAATTATTTTGATTTTATTCATATTTGCAAGAAAACAGCCTTGTGATTAGCGTCATCATCTTGGTATTGTAATCAACTACAATTAGGCCAATAGGCATTCCTTATTGTATAGACACACCCTAGATGATGTTCATGTTGAATAATGTAAGGATGTTGCAGACCATAAAAATGCCATTGCAGCTGCTTACCTCAGTTGGAGAGATTGATGTCTACGACCTTATGAGATGTTTGTTGGGGAGGCATCTTCATAGATCATGATTCTACACAAATTTGGTTGCGCACTTATAAATTAAGCATTATGGGAATTGTGGATTGACATGATTGCATGTGGGATTGGATTTGTTGACCAACAATGTGGGGAATTTGAGAAAGGAGGGGGTGGGTGGGGAGTATATGTATATGAAAATTGACAAAAATGTTTGTGATTTTGATTTGATTATGTGTTTGCTGAGTGCCCCAAGGATTTTATATTTTGGGCACTAATGAAATATATAAGATGGGCATGGTGCCCTCTTGCACCTGCCCTTGTTGTCACAGCAGCAGATGCTCTCTCATATGCTCTTAAGGCCACAAAGCTTGGTCCACCTATCAGGGGGATTACACTGCCTAACATGCATGAACTTATTGTGGAACAATTTGCTGATGATACTTCACTGTTTGTTGAGCTTTCTGAAGATAATTTCGACAATGTCCTTAATAGACTTCAGGTATTTTGTTTGGCTTTAGGAGCTAAGATTGCTCCACAAAAATCTACAATTGGATGGTCAAATACTCCACTTTCATGTTTAGAGGCTAGAAACTGGCAATGGTTTGGGCCTTCTACCATTGTGAAGTACTTGGGCATTCCATTTTCTGTTGAACCCTCTATTAAAGAGATGTGGGCTTGGGTATACAACAAAATTAAAAAGAAACATCCGAAGAGGCATACCCATCAACTATCAATTGTTGGTAGGGCACAAGTAGTTCAAAAAGTTCTATTTGCTCATTTTGTCTATTATGCTTCAGTTTGGATGTTTGCCAATTACCAGAATAATAAATTGGATCTTGAGGAAATTTTTGTGGTTTGATGGAATTGGTAATAGAAAGAGACATTGTGTTAAATGAGAATGGTGTTGTTCTCCAAGAAAGGTGGGTGGTCTAGGAATGCGAGACCTCAAGGTTTAGAGCACTGCTTTGGTATCAAAATGGATTGTCAATGCCTTAAATGGCAATGAGCCTTGGAAAGTCCTGATTAGGAATAATTTGGTGAGGTCTACCATCAAAAAAGAGAAACAGTGGAAGGACATCCCCTTGCTTGACATTGTTCTTGGGGACTTTGAGATTAAGGTCTTTGGATCTAAAGTTTTCTCTACCATTTGGAAGGCATAGTGTCAGGTTAAACCGCTACTCTGCTCAAGGAATGCTGTTGGGAGAAATCTCTCTTTTGCTGTAGTGGACATGTCTATATGGTGGGGTATCTATCTTAATGGTAAGCCTCTTGCTTTAACCCAAAGTTGTTCTGTAAAGTCTTGGAATAAAATGGCATATCTCTCACACAAGATATTGTGATTGAACACCATATGAGCTCTTGGGAGGAAATCAGGAATAAATATAATATACCTAGGTCTCAAAAGAAGACCTTCACTCTAATAATGAAGGTTGTGGGCAGATTCTTTCCTGGTAAGATTATTAACTCTTTACTTTTTTTGAAACAATTGAAGTGGTCAGATGGTAAGTTAATGTGTGAATTTTCTAGCAGGCAAATTTATGAGATGCTCAAGAATGATGTGGGAATTATTGATAGAATTAGTCAGGTCTGGGACTTTAGCTGGTCAAGCGATAGATGACATCTTGTCTTTGATTTATTTTGGCATTCTCTTGTTTAGCCTAAGAAAGTGTGTTTTAGATAGATTTTGCTGTTGAAAAAACTTGCAGTTGGGTCAACTCTTTCTTCTTGTGGCAAGCAACCTATCATCTGCTCTATTTGTAATTGTCTTGAGACCTTTGAACATTTATCGTTTGAATGTGTGTTTGCTATTAAAGTTTGGTATTTGTTCTTTGGTCATCCTGTCAAGTGGAATTGTAGACCTGGTCTTTCTTGGCAGGAAATTCTTGCAGGTTTTGTTGAGGCCTTTAATTTAAAAATGAACGAATTTTGGTTTTCTTTAACTGCTGAAATATTGTGGCTCATTTGGAAGCAAAGGAATGAAGAAGTTTTCCAAGGCAGGAAGTGGGATCTTACTGAGTTTAACTTTAAACTCATCCATTTTTACATCTTGTCATAGGTTAAAGCTATCATTGAAGTGCTCAGAGAGAGATTCATGACCTTGGTCAAGGAAGGAGCAATGATCATTTTCCAGAAAGATATCCAAATTTCCACCTATACAGAGGAGGGCCTAGAAAAACAACTTACCAAAGACAGTCTGAATTCTGTTAGCACGGAACAGGAAGATGCTAGAACGAGCACAGATCAGGAGAACGTTGGAATCAATACTGAGTAGGGGAACTCCAGATCTATCACAGAGCAATGACACAATAGAACCAGTAGCAGAGAGGAAAATCTAAAGATGCCAATGAAACATAGTCTTATGGTGATGGTTGGGACAACATTAACTACAGGAACAATTACCATGGAGATGGATAGGAGTAATCCCACTGATAGAACTTTTTTGTTGATATAAAATATACTCGATGATAAGCAAATGGATAAGTCCCATATACTTGTATGTAATAGTGTATCTGATAGAGAAAAACTGCCCGATAACAACACAATGTTTTTGGCTGTTGATATATTTTGAAGCAAACATTACTCTTGTATTCAATTGATAAACTATTCTAATAGGAAAAAAAATCTGTTTCCTCACTTTCTTACATAGTTTATAGTGTTGAAATGCAACAAAAATGTTGCGTGGATCACTAGGATGATCAGGGAGAAGATTTTCATTACTATAATGACATCAATATTCTTCCAAAATATTCCCTTGGTTAAAAATGCATTTTCAACATTTGCATTGAGAAGTAGCATAATAAATGCTCATCACATATTAGAGATAGTTTCCTCAGCACCATGAAGGTTATAATTTGTGTACCTCATATTCTGATGGTGTAGATCTAATCATCATTGAAGCAGGGAGTTGTAAGCTTCAAAATATATGAATCTCTCCTTTTGCTAAATTATGATAGATTGAACTCTGGAGTTCTAGCAACGAAATTTATTTTGCTAGGTACACATGCCCAATAGTTGTTGGGAAACAGGTTGCCCTTCCACATTATAATATTCATCACAGTTTTGCTTTCCTCTTTGGTTTGACGTGAATTGACATGGGTACCTGCAAATTGGGTTTGGGCTCTTCTAGTTGCCACTATGGTAAGTGTTCCATCTTGCTAGTCCACAGCTTGATAGGCACACAAGTAGATTATAGTAATTATTTTGATTTTATTCATATTTGCAAGAAAGCAGCCTTGTGATTAGCGTCACCATCTTGGTATTGTAATCAACTACAATTAGGCCAATAGGCATTCCTTATTGTATAGACACACCCTAGACGATGTTCATGTTGAATAATGTAAGGATGTTGCAGACCATAAAAATGCCATTTGAGGTGCTTACCTCAGTTGGAGAGATTGATGTCTACGACCTTTATAAGATGTTTGTTGGGGAGGCATCTTCATAGATCACGATTCTACACAAATTTGGTTGTGCACTTATAAATTAAGTAATATGGGAATTGTGGATTGACATGATTGCATGTGGGATTGGATTTGTTGACCAACAATGTGGGGAATTTGAGAAAGGAGGGGGTGGGTGGGGAGTATATGTATATGAAAATTGACAAAAATGTTTGTGATTTTGATTTGATTACGTGTTCACTGAGTCATGTTTACCCGCTGGGGTAACCTAGTTTACTGATGCATAGACGTTGTACCAAAATACAAATACATAAGATAGATCAGAGAATAACAGAGTCTTTATTAATCATTCATAACTTGAGTACATTTACAATAGCCACTAATGATCATGATCTCTTCAACAAGCAAGTACAATGTCTATATAAAACCCGAACCGGTGCGACCAAACGTCGTCACCCATTCCCAACTGATGGTAGTAACTAAGTACCGTCGGTGCATACATAACATAACATAACTAACACCCGACATAATAAACTATACGACTAACATCATCCCCCCCTAAAGAAAAGTCATCTCCGGACGACAACCAAATGTCCGAGACAGAACAACAAAATGGGAATGACGAACTATGACAAAGATGAGGAGCGAGAAAAAGAGGGGGATAGAGGAAGCGTCCCTGATGAGGAAGCACACTGATCTGTTGGAGGAACTGGTGTGGATGTCCCCAACCGAGCTCGGAGCTCATACACCTGTGTAGTCCTGGTCCGCAAGTGGTCTTCAGCTACCATCTGCAACTCCAAGGCTGACTTAATCATCAAAGCAGCCTCCAAAATTTCCTTCTCCTTGGCTTCATTTTCGGCTTGTGCTGTTGCCAACCGCTGCTCCCAAGCCGTAGTCTCCCTAGCTAGTCTCTCTTTCGAGAGAAACCCGTGCTGCTTGCTCAGCAACCAACTCCTGGGTACGCTGGAGTAAGTCTCCCTCTACTACCTATAGTTTGGTGCCTAGCTCCTCCTGAGCTCTCTGTGCAGTCACCAATGCAGTCTCGCGGTCCGATGAGACATACTCAGATTGCCTCAACGTATAGTACCCATCCCAAATCGTCTGCTCAAGCTCTCGAATGAGAGTCTCTGCCTCACTCTCAAGTACTCGCATAGGAACAACCCAGGCATCCAACATCTCTGTAGTCTCCTCCATAGACCATAACCCTCTCAAAACACACTGCAAAAGTTGCACTGCAACCCACCCAGGCAAAGGCTAGGAGATGCCTCAATTCCTGAACCACAGTTGCCATAGTGCAAGACTCTGCTATCGCTACCAACTGATGTCCTCGAGTGACCATGTCAGCCAAGTAGGCCTCCACGTCCTCTCCCTTAATCGGCCCAGATTTGGTGAGGGCTACCGGGCGAGACAACTCAAATCCTTAAGGTACCTCCGTCGCTACACCTCCCCCTTCCTCGGTCGGCTGAACGACCAAGGGAGCCATTATCTCCACAGCCCCATCCTCTTCAGATATGGATGGAATATCTGCAGCTACTGTGACATTCGTAGAGTCGATACTAATGATCTCTGGAGGGCCCTCCCGACGAGGAGAAAGAACTGTTGTTCGTGGTGGAGCAGGAACCAGCTGAAACCGTCGACTGATCCATGAACGCATTGCTCCAACGTGTGCAGGGTCGTCCAAAGGAGGTGGGTCCGTCGGCGAGGAATCCTGTAAAAGTGCCGCGTCCAATGTCACCACGACATCCGATCCCACCACATCCATCTGAACCTGTCCCTCGCAAACATCTTGAGTGTCTCTGTCCTCTGCTGCAACTGACACTGCTACCCCTGCTGGAGATTCAGGATCACCCTCGGTTGTAATAGCCGCAGCCTCTTCCTCAGGTGGGAAATCGACTACAGGAACTGTCACCCCCCTATGGGAGTCAAGTGGGTCGAGGCAGACAACACCGGTGCGAAAAACTGAACCAGTGGGGCTGCCGAGGTGGATTCCACTGCCTCCATGCGCACTGTCTCCGTGATCCTATCACTATCCTCCTCTGAGTTTGTGCTCGAAGGCTCGGGAGTGGCTTCGCGACCACTATCAATATTCGGGTCGGACTCCACAACTACTATCCGATGTCTCTTTTGTCCACTGGTTGTACCGCCAATATCCAGATAGTTCCAGTGAAACACAGAAGGGGCTCCCGCTATGGGCTTTCCTAGCGGCTTGAGTTCCAACTCGGCTACGGGGACCTGCCTGAGTGCGACCTCTAGAAACAACCCAATGGCGTAATGGGGTGCATGTAAAAAGTCTAATGCTGTAATGACATAAAATCTAACATCCTATCTGCCAACATCGAAGCCCAATCATATACTACGCCATTCATCAGCCTCTGCATGTAGACAATCTGTGGTAGGGCAATATCTGAGGCGCGACTCAAGCCTGTCAACCTGCTCTTGATTACGTCGAGAATGCAATGCCAGGCACCCTTTGCTACGAACTCCTTCCGAAGGCCTCTAGCTTTTGTCGGGTTTACCATAAAGTCCAACTCTACTGGAGTGATAGGATGACAAACACGCTTTATCCAAGCTTCCTTCCTTTCGGCTGACATTTTCTGTGTTTTGGTTTCCACCTTCCGCCCGTAGCGCCCTGGAATGCCAAAGACGCGTGTGAAGTCCTCGGCGCCACACGAGACTGTGAGCCTGTGATTTCGATACACAAAAATACTCTTCCTCGTTTGCTTGTCGAAACCCTGGATCATTACCCTCAAAGTGGGTTCAAAGCTGCGCACAGAAAATAGGTGCATTTGGATAGCCCAATGGACACCAGCCTGCCGTAGGAATTTTTTCACTTCGTCGTCCTTCGGAGTTTCATTCCACCATTTCCTGCACTCAAGTCCATTGAGGCCTTCAAATGCTACCATCTGGTAGGTGATGACTTCTTTTCCCTCCTGCTGCGCGGACTTGAGCTTTTTGGTGCTACTCCCAGGTGCCTATTTGTGTCCTGCAACTCTAACTCCAGAAGGTAGTCTGGTAGCCTTCTTGTCCATGGTTGTGCTTCCTGAACTTCTTACCTGTAACTAATTTTTCTACTGACTCCTCTTGCCGGTTGAATTCATAACTGTTTCCAAAAAAAAAAAAGTTAGGTCTTCACTTCTTCATTAATTCTCTCCTTCACAATCTGCCCTTCGATGGTTTGTCGTAAAACACTTGTGCTGAATCTGAAACCGTCCATCCGTCTCCTCGTGACACGGCTCTTCCCTCCTACCTGCGGCTGTGGCTGCTCTCTTCTGCCCTCGCGGCTTCTCTCTTCCCCTTCCTTGAGGCTCCGCTCTTTTTACCCGGTGCGACTGCTCTCTTCTCCTTCCGTGAGGCTGTGCTCTTCTTACCTGGCGCATCTATTCCTTTTCTTTCTGCTCAGCTGTTCGTTGTCGTTTGACGCTGCTGTTGTCGTCTGTCCGCGCGGTTGGGCTTCTTATAACAGTCGTGGTGGTCCGTCGTTCGGTGGCCACCTTACGGTGGTTCCACTGTCGGTTGGTCCCACCAGTGGTGACCACCGTTTGGTGGTCCCACCATCGGGTGGTTCCACCGTACGGAACTTTTGGTGTTTTATTATTATTATTATTTATTATTTATTTTTCATTATTTTGATCTAAATTATTTTAAGTACAATTATTCTACAAACTTGACCGGGGCCTTCTGTCTGGCCGTTCATGATAAACTTTTAGTTTCGATCCATTGACAGCGTCGGGGAGCTCTGTCCCGTTGAGCACCCACAATTTAATTGCTCTGTTGCTCCCGACTTCTCGGACCTTGTAGGGACCTAACCATTTCACTTTGAATTTGCCTGGTTTAATTTCATTTCGTCCATTATACTTCAGTATGAGTTGTCCCGAGGAGAATAGGGTGTGTCGAAGGTGCTTGTCGTGCCAATGTTTCCGACCCTGTTGGGCCACTTCAATTGCCCACTGTGCCAACATCCGTCGTTCGTTGAGTTTGTTAAGGGTATGCAACCGTTCTCGAAGGCTCTCCATGTCACCCAATTTGTTGTCGAGTGCTATCCTGAGACTTGGCACCATAAATTTCGTCGAGACAACGACCTCTTGTCCGTACATCAACTGGAATGGAGTGTGTCCCGTGGTGACCTTGTATGTCGTACGGTATGCCCATAGTACCAACAAAAGTCGCTCTTCCCAGTCCTTGCCTTCTACTCCACATGATTTGTAAATTACCAACACTAGTATCTTGTTGGTAGCCTCGGCTTGCCCATTTTCCATCGGGTAGTAGGGGCTCGAGAGTGAGTGAAAGATTTTAAATTTCGTGGTGAGAAACCATAACGTGGTTAACGAAATGCCCTCCTTTGTCGCTAGTGAGCTGAATCGGTATGCCATACCGTGTGATTATCTGTTCATAGATAAATTTTTTCGTGCTTACTGCGGAGTTGTCCGGCAGGGCTCTCGCTTCGACCCATTTGGTAAGGTATTCACTTGCCACCACCATGTATCAACACCTGCGTCTACTTGCCTTTAGTGGTCCAACGAAATCTAGTCCCCATCGTTCGAACAACTCCTGAGCATTGGACGGGTTTAATGGCATAAAGTCTCGCTTGAGTGGTTTCCCAGCTCTTTGACAGGTGTCGCAACTCACCACCCATTCCCGTGCGTCATTATACAATGTGGGCAACCATAGCCCTGCGAGTAAAACCTTCCACGCTGTTGTGTCCGGTCCCATATACCCTCTGACTGGACCTTCATGGGCCTCCCTCAGAACACCTTGTACTTCTTCTTCCATTACGCACCTCTGAAGTACTTGGTCGGGTCCCATTTTGTACAATAACCTGTTAATGAGTTTGAAGGTCTTACTTCTTAAGACAAGTTTCCTTCTCTCCCCTGGCGGCATTCCCTCGAGGAATTGTCCTATGGACAAGAATTCTCCAATGCTTGTATACCACAGAGGAAGAACAACAATACGAAAAAGATGGGCGTCCAGGAAGTCGTCATTCACCCCCTCGGGTGGCTCCCCAGATGTGATGCGCGATAGGTGGTCTGTACACACATGACTTTTCCCTGGTCGTACTATGATTTTGAAGGTGAACTCCTGCAATAGAAGAAGCCATCTGCTTACTCGGCCCTGAATAAGTGGTTTGTTCACCAAGTACATTAAGGCCTGATGATCCATGAAGAAGGTGAATGGGGTAGCGAGTAAGTAGTGCCAGAACTTTTGTACAACATACACCATCCCCAACGCTTCTCTTTCCGTAGTACTATAGTTTTTCTCTGCCTTTGAGAGGAGCCTGCTTGCAAAGTATAATGGGTGATCTAACCCGTGGTCACCTGTCTGTGCCAACGTGGCTCCAATCGCGAAGTTGGATGCATCCACATGCACATGGTATTCTCTGTCCTAGTTAGGGTATGTCAGGATAGATGCAGCTACCAACCTTGCCTTAAGGTTTTTAAAAGCTTCCCCTTGCTTTGTTCCCCAATTATAAGTTTCTCCCTTCCGCGTTAGTTGATCCATCGGGCAAGATACATGAGCAAAATGTTTGATGAATTTACGATAGTACCCTATATGTCCGAGGAATGATTTGATGTCAGTCACATCCGTAGGGGCCTCCATCTCGACTATTACCCGTACCTTGTCCAGGTCTATTTTTAATCCTTCCTTACATACAATGCGCTCAAGCAACTTCCCTTGGGGTACCATAAATCGACACTTCTTTGGGTTAAGTGCCAGACGGGATCGCCGACACCGCTCAATGCACTCCCCCAAAGCCCCAATGCACGTGTCCTGCCCGCTAAATATGGACCAATCATCCAGAAATGCTTTAAAGTTCCCCGTTTCCATTTTGTCAAAGATCTGTAGGATAATCCACTGAAAGGTAGCCGATGCATTGCAGAGACCGAAGGGCATTCGGTGGTATGCATATACACCGTCCTCTACTAAGAATGTTGTCTTTAGCCTGTCTTCTTCGACGATGGATATCTGATTATATCCGGAGAATCCATCGATGAAAGAGTAAATCTCATAACCGGCGACCTCCTCCAAGATACTATTAGTGAACAATATCGGGAATGGATCCTTTATGGTCATCGCATTGAGGCATCTTAAATCGACACATATCCGAATTTGCTTAGCCTCCTTCCGTGATATAACTATTGGTGAGACCCATTCGCTTGTTTAGACTTTGAATATGACCCCGACCTCTAACATGCGCTCAATTTCATCATTTACTCGTGCCGCGTAGTTTTTATTCATCCTGTACGGGCGTTTCCGCACAGGCACGACCCTAGGTACTAAGGGAATTCAATGGACACACAGTTCTGGTGGAACCCCCTTGAGATCTTTATATGTCCACGCGAAGACATCTCAGTACTCCATGAAAATTTTAAACGCTGCTATTTTTAACACTGGATTCCAATCATCGCCGACAAGAATGTTTTTTGGGTTATCTTCGGTTCCTAAGTTCACGGCTTTCACCGACATTCCGTTTCAGTCATGCTTAGCTTTTGCTTGCTCAAGCCATCCTCTCCCTAGGAGAGCGTCATATCCCTTCTTTACTGGAATGACTGCGAAGTCCATCACGAACGGTTGGGTGCCAATCATTACCCTTTGTGCCATTAATGTTCCTATGGGTTTGATCCCATGCTAGTCTGCTCCTACCAGTTGGAAGGTTGGCGGCCACAGTGTCGGTCGCCCGAGATTCCTCCATGTCTCCTCGGGTAGAACATTGACACCCGATCCCCCGTCGATGATAGTGTCCATAAGTATTGTGCCAAGAATTCCCATCTCCACTACCTCAGGGTGCCTTCCTGTGTTGAGTGCCAACAACATCGGGTCCTCAACAAAATTTCCCTTCCCAAGGGGTTTTTCCTTCGTCTCGGTCACCTTCGATACATTAGGAGATGGTACCATGTTAAGCAGGGCTGTTCTTAATTGTGGCATGACTGTAAGGAGGTCTCCCAATTGTACTGGGATTTCTGTCTGCATTACTTGCCTTAGTATATTGTGTTCAGCCTGGCCGCTGTGAGAGGTTCCCGCAACGTCGTGTGTTTCTTTCCGTTCGGCCATCATCCCTCTCTCGATGTCTTCTTTGGCCTCGCGTACTCTTTTCTTCTCAGTCTCCAGATGTGGATAGGTGGCCTTCTTTGCTTGCTCCTGGGTAACCGCCAACACCTCCTCTTCGCTGCCTTTGATATTCGGGAGGTTTACACCAGGTTTCAGACATTTTGTGTCGTCTTGGTCTCCGGGCTACCATTTGCAAAGAAATTGTGGCTTTTCCCCCTCCAGGCACTCCCTCGCAAAATGTCACCATTGGCTACATGCCCGACATTGAATCATTGGCCTCCCGGTAGCATTGTACTGGATGCAGATCCTACCTTTGTCGGTGTTATTATTTCCGTTTCCCCTTCCTCCACGACGGTTATTGTTGTAGCCACCAGATGATGCTGTGTTTTGTGTGTTCCCTGTGGCTGTTGAGGTTGACGGTTCTTGCGTGAACAAGACTTGCTGGTTGCCTCGTGTCTTCATGTTGAACGGACATTCCTTTGTTGAATGGCCCACCATTTGGCAAATATCGCAGAATATTTTCTTTGGGCACGCGCCCTTCGTGTGACCGGCCTCCTTGCAATCGGTACACCATAAGTCTCCTTCATTCCGAATGGTGCTACCCTTCATATTTTTGAATTCTATAAGCATCCGTTCCATATCCTTCTGTAGTGCGATGAATTTTTTCTTTGCTTCTCCATCACTACCGCTATCATCCCTTGAAGTGTTGTCCTCATCCGATGAAGAAGACTGGTTTTTCTTTTTTTCTTCGACGTCTTTTGTTCTCTTTCCAGGTCCATCGCCCGGTTATATGCGTCGTCGTACGAGGTGGGATGAACTATCTTCATCTTCCTCCGGAGGTTTGATTTCGGCCCTTTGACAAACCATCTTTTCTTTAAGCCGTCGGTAGGTTGACTTCCCATTTTTCCCACAAGTTCTTTTAGTCGTCGACCGTAAGTCCGCATGGTCTCCTTCTTTCCTTGCTTGGTTCCATATATTTCGAAGACGATTTCATTGTCGTCTCGGAGAAGCCGAAACTCTTTTTCGAATGCCTTCTGTAATAAGTCCCAGGTGGTCACTCTGGTTTTGTCTAAGTCGGAGTACCAATCAATTACTACCCCTCAAAGGGTTGCGGGAAACTGTTTCATCCATTTGTCCTAGTCAGGGACTCCATTCGTGGACCAAATTGTCTGACATGTGTGGCACTGCCGAACATGATCTTCTTTTCCATCACCATGAAACTTGGGTAACTTCTCCTTGTTAGCGGCCATATTCACCCTCGGTGGTGGAAGGGTGGTATGTACCACCTGTTGCATTGCCGATTGAGTTGCTGGAAGTGTTTGCTGGGATGGACCTGCTGGTGTCGGTCCTCCGAAATTGTGTTTTAGGTTAATTGATGTTTCCAAACTACTTGGAGTGGTGTGATCATCGTGCCTTTCTGTCACTTTGACACTTTCTGCGGTAACTCCACACGTATACTCCCTCTGTTCGGCTTCCTCCTCTGCCTTCCTTCAGGCTTCCGTCCTTGGGGTTAAAGTTAGGGTCCCGAACAAGCTTGTTGTTTCTTCTAACAAATCCTCGTTGTCACTTCCGCCGTCCTCCTGGTTAGGCTCCTCTAGACCGTTGCCTTCACTTACCCCCTCCGGTAATCTTTCGGCACGTCTCCTGAACTTCTCCCTTCCCTCAGCTTGCTGTTTGTCAAAAACTGCCTTTCAGAGAGCTTGTTCTCCCTCGAGATCCCTTTTTAAATTCCTATTCTTATTTAACTGGTTGGACATAAATGCTTTTCTTTACACCAATAATCAACACAGAATTTGTAAAATAAAAGGACACTTTTATTTATTCATGTTTTATCAATGGAATGACCTCGTCATTCTTATTTTTCACAGTGTCCCTCTTTCCTTCCGTCACCTTCAGACATGACTATTCCCGACGGCGTTTGCCATCACGTTCCTCCTAAAGTCTTTTGTTTTCCCGTTTGTGGTACTCCCGGAGGACTTCCTGTCGTCAGTCCTCTCGAGCAATCTCCTCCAGGTGAGCGCGTTGTGCAAGTGATAATTGTGCCAACAAGCATGGAAGGTGATTTAACAATCGGTTGGCTGCATGATTAGCCTCAATGGTAGACCACACTGCACTCGCTGGAACTTCCGCTTTGTAGGCCTCCCGACGTACGTAGGTTTCTATCGCCGCCTGGAACAGGATTCTAAACTCCCGTGTCTAGTTGTCTTCCCCTTCGTACAGTTCTGTACGTGCATCGTCCACCTCTGGATTAATTTCATCTACAGATAGGCCCATCGTGTCTGTACGCCATCCAATTCTTTTCCCAAGCCCGTCTAGGCAGCGACGCCAAATGTTTACCCACTGGGGTAACCTAGTTTACTGATGCATAGACGTTGTACCGAAATACAAATACATAAGATAGATCAGAGAATAACAGTGTTTATTAATCATTCATAACTTGAGTACATTTACAATAGCCACCAATGATCATGATCTCTTCAACGAGCAAGTACAATGTCTATATAAAACCCGAACCGGTGCAACCAAATCTCGTCACCTGTTCCCAACCAACGATAGTAACTAAGTACCGTTGGTGCATACATAACATAACATAACTAACACCCGACATAATAAACTATACGGCTAAGACCCCAAGGATTTTATATTTTGGGCACTAATGAAATATATAAGATGGGCATGGTCCACAACCACAATTGTGTTTTACGTAATATTTAGCTTTTATTTTGGCCAAAATGTGCCATTCATATTTAATGCATGTGTAATTAGACAATGCTTTTTGTCTTCAACTAGCTTTGGAAGTTTGGACTCACAATCACCTTCATTTGAAGGTTTCTCCTCCACATTCCAAATTCTTCTACACCATTGTTTGCAAATTCCAAGTTTTCTATTGATTCTCTTGCAAATGTGTTTAAAAGATGTCACTTGGCCCCCTATACATCTCCTATATCTGAAATATTCTATCGAGCACTGCATCTTGTTGATCTTGGGCCCTTCACTTCTCTCTTCTCTCTCTTCTGTTCATTTTATGAGCTAGGTTATCCCTCCATTCATATCCTAAAATATCCCAAAACTCTAATTTGAAGAATTATCTTGGGCCTCCGCTTCCCTTACTCCCATTCCCATTATCTCTCTTATGCTCATTTCATGAGTTAGGTTATCCCTCCCTTCGTATTCTAAGATATACCAAAACTCTAGTTTTAGGAATTCCTCATTCCATTCTTCCTAGGTGCAATTTTTTTCTTTAAGATTTCTCCCTTGTATCCTCCTTTCAATATAAAGTGACTATTTCATCTCCTTTTATCTCTCGTTCATTTCACACACATCACTTAGGCTAGACTTCCTCCAAGACATTTCTCATATTCGCAAAATTTTACACACCACCATCAACAATGCTTAGGCATTACTCACTCTATGATTTTATGGACTATATGTGAAGTCTGAAATATGGCAAATAGGAGATCCACTGGGCTACTGTCTCTATAACACTAATGATAATTTTGTCTCGTTCAAACTTTAGCCATCATTTTCTCAGAATTGGAAATAAAGGCCAAACTTTTGCATGTCAATGGGAATAAAAAAGAGGCAAGCAACCTTGACAAGTTGTAGAGCAAGTGGAGTGAAAGACATCAATATTTGGAAGGGTGGTCAATGTCCAAAGAACTAGAGGCTAGTGCCCAAGGATTCGATATGTGCTGGGATTTAGATATAGCATCTCCTACTTTAATAATTATTAGGTTACAATCCAGATAATCCCAAAATTCACCTTTCAGTTATTTTGAGTTAATCTTTAGCCATCTACAACCTCGACCGATGAAATATATATGTTCCTTTTCTCTTCTTATATTTTAGTCTCCATTTCCTATCTTACTGTTTGAAAGGTTTTAGTTCGATATGAAAGTTTTGTTTTATTCATTTACTTTAATGAAATCGAATTAACTAAGATTCTTCGAACGTAATGAAAGAAATATAGTATTACACTTAATTTAAGCTATCTATCTATCTATATATATTTGTCTCTCTATGATAGAATTTCATTTTATAGTTATCTTCATTGGATGTTTCTCACAGTAATTTCACATTGATAATAGTTGTGAGAAAGAGGTGAGTTAAGGGATACTTTGCAATATACTTTTACATGAAAGTTTGTTAAAAAAAAGTACGCTAGCATTCTTTCTTTTTTTATGTCAATATTATAAATAGTTTAGTGCTCTATCTAGTGGACACTCTCTAGTTTATGGTACTTATATATTTGTTATTTTTAATTCAAATTATTTCATGTAATGAAATATTTATATCAAGAGTGTGTTTGTAACACATGTATTTAATGGACTTTTATGGGTGTGTTTTGGTCTAATGGATGAAAATATGTGGTCTATTTGTTCATTTCTCTAATTAGAAAGTAGAAATGGACAAAGAACATAGCTCTCTATCAATACAAAAAGTTCTAAAGTTCTTAAAGTTTTCTTAATATAAATATATTCATGAATGTTTTCTAGTGGAATTGAACTTGTACAATAGATGTGCTTGACCTTATCGACATTGAGCTTTCAACTACAAAATTTGTATTACACAAAGTAGATGACCTTGTTAGGTTCCAACATTTGTTCGAACAATGTTTGATGTTGTGTTTTGTTATCATATCAATACAAATTTACAATTGCTAAATTATGTTTGATATCAAGCTTGTGTATACATTAGACATTCTAAAAATAATAACTACTCTAAAAAAATTCCTCTAAATAATAAAAATACAAAAGGAATAACATTAATTAGATATATTAATTCTCTTCAATTTAGTTTATACCAACAACATAAATACTTTTATCTTAAAGTTTTAGCATTGCTCTTCTAATTTTAAAAGCTTTTCTTCTTTGAGAGTCACATCCACTTGAAAGAGCATGCACTTATAATAAACCCTTTCTTTTGTAATATAATCCTCCTCTCTACTCACTATAATTGCAACATCCACTTATAAGAGTAATCAATCTTATATATCTATTTTTTTAATATAATATTTCTTACTGATCACTTTTATGTCATAGATTGTTAAGATGTCTTTTGAAAAGTTGAACTTTACTCTTCAACGCAAAAACTAAGCAACCCAAACTTTACAATTTAATAATAGTCAATATATTATTAAATTAAATATTTCAAAATATATCCTCTAGTTAATGTGAATTTATGGATCAGTCCATCCTCTAGTACGAACAAGAATGTAAAGTAGATTGTCCTTGAGGAAGGATGGGTCAAAATAAATTTTGATGGTGCATTCAAAGGAAATCCAAGACTTTCAAGAGTAGGTGTTAAAGTAAATCAAATTTATGAGTAGATGTGAAATATAGATCATTTAAATTGATTGTTTCACAATGAAGCTTTATTTACTAATGTATTCAATCTGCAGGTGGCAGCAAGTATGAGGAGAACACAATTCTTATTCACAAAATATATGGCTGGATCTACAATGTTGATATCGATCTCAATGGCTTGCACTTATTGATTTCTGTACCGCCATTTAGACCGATTTCATTTAGTATATATATCGCTTGAAGAAACATATCTATGAATAGACATGCCTCCACACAAACAAGGTTTGTGTGGAGTCATGTCTGTTCACAGACATGTCAATAGCAATTAGTAATATTGTTAATAACAAACAGCATTAATCGATATGCATAATTTATCGATACATTATATTAATCATTCCATTGATCAATATAATCATAATCCATGAACAGGTATAATTGGTATGATTAAGTTTATACATAAATGTTAGATCGATTTCCATAATTGATAGCATATGAAATATTTCATATAATCGTTTCCCATAAACGATTCTCATAACCAATTTACATATTAAATGATATTAAAATCAAGTCTTTAAGAATAACGATTAAGTCGATAACCTCAGCAATATACACTTGGATTCATTAATGAGTGGGATCGATTATGATCAACCGTTTGATCATTAATCGATATTCAATTCGGTTCTTATGGATTATATATTTGGTTGATATGATTATCAATTCAACATAGATTAATATATCAACATTATTGTATTCTCAATGATGTTTATTTAAATATGTATATTAATATATATATATATATATTAGTAGTGACCATTATTATCATATATATATATATTAATATATTAATTAACTATTTTCTCATAACATTATGATCATTTTATCTGATCGAAGCTATAAACATCAACAGTAGGTTGTGTTGCTTGTAATTGGATGGGCAATACAATGCCTATGAGAGTTTATGGCCTATGGGAGCTCATAAATAAAGGATGAGACAAACAAATGAATACATACACAAGCAACTTTGCTCGTTGTAAACTTAGTGAGCAAAATGAAAGTCGATAAATTTCACTTGAAAAATGATTAAAAAATAATCATTAATACAATAACTAACAGTAAATCATAAATAAAAAACAACAACAATACAATAACTAACAGTGAATCATAAGTAAAAAACAACAACAAATTTATCAAGTTAATAAGAGCAAAACTATATTTATTGAAAGACTTCAAATTATCACATACCTACAAGACAAACAATAATGTGGCCTATGTAATTTTAAAATGGGTAGTGAAATCAATTCAGAGCAATCATGAAATTGTGTGGGAGGATTATTTAGATGTCCGGTGGGACGATTAAGGTGTATGGTGGGACGATTTGAGCCAAATGAAATCCACACATTGAATGAATCATGCTTTTCAAGACGGATGAATGCGTGTGGAGCTCATTAAAATTTGGGGTGTACGTATTTTGATCATTGCAAATCTCATTCACAACGAAGCAGATTGAGAAGTAAAGCAGAGTGGTAGAACGATATTTCTATTGTGTGGGTTGCGAAAGGTGAAGAACAGAGAAAGAGGAATTGCAGGGGAGAAGAACGACATGACACCCATCATAGAACGTGTGGAATGGAGAAGGAAAGTAGAGGAATGCAGGCCAATTTCTCCCTTGAGGACCAAGAAGCAATAGATTGTCTTTTGGGGTAACATAACCAACGATAAATTGAAGACCATTTTTAGCATCAATGACCCGGTGTTTCTGTAGATGGTGGAGATATTGCAATGAACACTTGGAGGCAAGATATAAGTATAGAACAAATGTGGATATTGCCTCTATGTTTTAGGCCTAGTGTCTAGAATTGGGTGGCAAAGGGGATTCAAGGTAGATTATGAATACTTGGTCAAAGAGGAATGGTGTTAAGGGCTAGGGGTGAAGGGATTCAAGGCTAGGGGTGAAGATAGGCTCCATGTGACAGAATTCATTCCACCATTGTGCCTAATTCTGTTGTGGAATGCCATCCCCGACAAAGAGAGCATAAGGGCCAAGGCTTAGGCAAGTTGGTAGAGCATATATGCTTACTTGAAAGAGCTGGAAGCAGAGCTCGATGTAGGAGCTACTATGGACCAAGTGTTGAAGAAGAGGAAGTGGAGGTTCAACAAAGATGACTGCTGAGAGATGCAACAAATGAAGAGAATAGAGACATAATGATTTTTACTGGTATTTTGTGAATATATAAGTACAAATGAAGATAATCATGGAGACATAATGACTTCTACTGGTATTTTGTGAATATATATAACTTATATAGTATATAGTGATGGATAAGCTGAATAAGTTAGGTTGCATATAATGTAAATTTTGATGTTTATATTGCATATAATGTAAATTTTGATGTTTATAAGGGAAAGGGGATAATGGACGAATATAATTTTGTATAAAAGGAGCTACAAGGGCTAGGTAGAGGATGTGTATATCAATGGAAAAAGTCACTTTATGAAATTATGAGAATATTTTGAAATCAATATATTGAACTAGGGAAGTGGATAATGGACGAATATAATTTTGTATAAAAGGAATTACAAGAGCTAGGTAGAGGATGTGAACATCAGTGGAAAAAGTCACTTTATGAAATTATGAGAATATTTTGAAATCAATATATTGAATTGGGGAAAGTGGATAATGGACGAATATAATTTTGTATAAAAGGAGTTACAAGTGCTAGGTAGAGGATGTGAAAATCAGTGGAAAAAGTCACTTTATGGAATTATGAGAATATTTTCAAATCAATATATTGAACCTGTTAAGTTTTAGGATCACTGCGAATGTAATAACACTGCTTGTGATGTTTCTGTCTTTCAAATGCAACAATCTCTCTTTTATTTATATTGAGAATGAGACTAGGAGAGACATGCCCCTTCATGGGACATGTCTATATATATATATATATATATATATATATATCTTTGAATCATCTCTCTCTCTCTCTCTCTATCACACACACACACAATATTTTTGTAGGGA
>MU224609.1:1662367-1674459 GCA_018584345.1 Thuja plicata | reverse complement strand
GTGAGGTATCTTGGCATCCCCTTTGCCATCAGCCCCTCACTTAAAGACATGTGGCTTTGGGTCAGAGGTAAAATTACCAAAAAATTGAATATGTGGCATAATCGTGCTATCTCTTTTGCTGGTAGGCTACAGGTTTGCTAGAAAATCTTATCCTCTTATAACATCTATTACTCTTCTGCGTGGATGTTTAGTAATTACCAAATTTTTGAGATTCAAAAGGCTGTTAGGAATTTTTTATCGTTAGATGGCCAAGGAAACAAAAAAATGCATTCTGTTAAGTGGAATTGGTGCTGTACTGATAAATTTATTGGGGGGCTGGGCCTGAAAGACCTTAGGGTCCATGGAATCTCTCTGGCCACCAAGTGGATTTTTCACTCCATGAATGGAGATGCGCCATGGAAGATTCTTGTTAGGAATAATATTGAGAGAGGCTTTCCTACTAAGGCTAAATTCTGGAAAAACCTCCCCTTTAATGATTTAGTAATTGGTAACTTCCCCATTTCTGTTCAAGGGTTTGAAGTTTTTAAATCTATCTAGAAAGCCTGGGATCAAGTTTGACCGTTTATTGTTAACAAGAAGTTTCATGATGACACTCAAATTTATGGTGAAAGGTCCATTTGGTGGAACCTTAAACTTTTAGGAAAATGCCTTGCTCTTTCATAGGGCTATTCTACTAAACAGTGGGCCAACAAAGTTATCCTTAGATTTATTGATATTTTTGAACATGATAAACTGATTAGTTGGGAGGAGCTGAAGAATACTTTTAGTCTTCCTAGCTCTCAGAAGAAAACTTACAACATGATTCTTAAAGCCACTCAAAACCTCCCCTCTATCTGCCATGTTGATTCTCAAAGGTTCTTACAATGCAAATGGCCGGATGGGACCGTCCTATCCAAGATTAAAGCTAATAATATTTACAAAATTCTTGCATATGATGCTTCCATCCTTGACCATATTAATAAAATCTGGTATTCCTCTCTGGATGTCTCTTCTTGGAAGAAGTATTTTGTTATTCTTTGGAAAGGTTGGGTTGAACCCAAAATTAAATGTTTTAAATGGCTTTTTATTCTTGACAGACTGCCTATCAAGAAAAATAACCATGAAAGTAATATGTGCAAACTTTGTGATCTTCTGAAAACCAGCAGACATTTTTTCTTTGATTGCTCTTTTGCTAGGAATATTTGGAATCTTTTTGGCATATACTACCCCACCTATGTTTCCATTATTGAAATTGTTACTGGTCATATTAAAGGACTTAAGGCTGATTCTAATCTTTTTTGGAATATTTTGACTTCTAACATCTTATGGCAGATCTGGAAATGCAGGAATGAAGAGAAATTCCAAGATACTCCCAGGGTTCTTACTGAGTTTTCACTTAAACTCACATCTTTAAAAATTTCCTTGCAGGTGCACACCACTATGATGATGGACCAAAAGAAACTTCAGAGATTTCTGTAGGACAGTCATGCCACCTTTTTTGTATTTGAACTAAAAGATGGCTATGAATGGAGGAAGAACCTAGATAATCTGCAGGTGTTTGAAAAGACTTTGGACAGAGTGAGCAAGGAAATCAAAAGAAACAGGAACTCCAAGAAGGATATCTTAGCCATGCTGGCTGAGATTCAGAACAAGAAAAAAGTTGCATGGATGGAAGGAGAATAGGGTTGGACCACCTGGGTGGATGTTACTGATGGCCGCCTCCATTAGTTGACTAATTTGTCCTCTTTTGTATACTATTATTAATGCTGGGAATTCCTTTTGATTTACTCTCCTGAGATGTTGTCTCGTTGGCGTTCTGTCCCCCTTTTGATACTCTGAAACACTTTACTGTAACGTCCTTTTGAACACCTTATTATCAATATAAAAAAATTAAAAAATAATAAAAACATGATAAGATTCTTGAAGTATTATAGACCTTTGAAATATAGTCTAAATTTACTGTTTAGAGTGTACATTTATTTTTTAGTATAAAGACATCGTATTTTAAAATATATATTTAAATATATCTAAATAAAACTATTAAAAAGTTACTTATTAATATATAATATTTACTAGACTTTACAAAGTAAAAATAAAACAAAAGAGTAACTAGAAGAATAAACCGATTACTCTTCTAAAATAGAAACAAAAGTTACATATAAATATAAAATGCATCCTATCTTTAGAAAATAAAAATTTAACTAAAAAGTGTAATTCTTTAAGTAAAAATGAAGTGGGTGATGAAAAAATAAAATTATATGGGTTTTTGCAATTGTTTCCATTCAAGTGTAAAGATTACAAACATAATAAATTAATACTTATTGATGAGTATGAGAGCTAATATTGCTTATACTAAAGAGAAATGACATATTTAGTGTTTGTAATATGTCTATGACAATTTTTCTTTTAAAAATAATAATTAATGAAGTGTTATACAACATGGTTCTATTTGACAAGTTTTTAGGTAAATCTTCTAAAACCTAAAAAACATATTTTTTATAAAAAAAAATCTTTATTTATTTTTCATATAATAGTTCTCTTTAGTAATTTTCACATGTTTGAGATTCATAAAATGTCATAATATAGTTAAAACTCGACACCATAATTTGAAATATGATATTTATCATATAATATATGAGATGAGATCTAAGAGAGTGGATGGGAAATATTAGGCTTAGCACCATGATATCCACAATTATATATGTCAACAAAGTAGAGGACACGAGTCTATTGCCATATCATCACTATTGTTAGGTGCATATTAGTGGACCAATAAAGATGCACCATATTATTGTTGCTACTAATATATTGTGATTAGAATGCCAAATCTCTCACAATGGAAACACAATTCGTAATACAATATGAGAGTTATAATGACAAAAAATTCATTTCAAATAAAAATTCCATGTAAACTTTTGAATAAATTATAATTTTATCTTAATCAATTTCCTCACCTGTGCAAACTTGAGATAATGCTCTGTGCAAATATTAATTTAATTTCAAATTTGTAATTCTGCACAGAAACCCATTTGACCCTGCCACTTGTCGCTTCCTAATTAGCTTTGTCAGTCCATCTCAACGCCCACCTAAGTGCCTTGCTAGCTCCTACAACATCCACACCTGGCTCCTCTAGACCCACTTGACACGTGTCACATTCTGGTTGGTCCGATGATCCTCTTGTCACCACTTAAGTGCCTGCATCACTTGGGCCCGCCATCCTATATGTCTGCCACATGTCGGCTAGGCGCGATCCCTCAACGGTAACTTTCAAGCATCTTTTGGATCGAGCCATTGCGCCTACCGTTAATCTTGCCTGCCTCAAGATTCACACCCATTTGAAGTCCTATGCTGCGATCCCGCCATGTCACCCTCCACTTGGGTGTGCCCTGCTGTCACCCTGCCACGCGTCACTCAGGCGCGATTCCTTAATGGTAACTTTCACGCAACTTTGCCATCCGTGGGATTGCGCCTGCTGTTGATGTCTTCGCCATCCTGCATCTACCATTAATCTTCTCTACCTCAAGATCTGTGCACATTTCGATGTTCTCCTTCACCACTTGTCAGTCCATATCACTCCATGCGTGGGCCCCACTAAAATTTGTTTGTTGTTGAAGCTACCCATTGGACCGAGCATGGTCGCCAATGCTCCATCCGAGCGTGGTTTCCAAGAGCCTTCTTGCTCTTTACTTCACAACACGATGCGAGTATTTTTGCATATAAACATTTGGAAGTTCTATCCCACCACCAATGTGGGATATTAGCTTTGATAGTTTTAAAGCAACAGAAACACCGTGCTCCAAAATTTAGTCTCCCTTGACAATGTCAAGGGTAGTCACCAACACCCCAAGCACGCTCCCAAATGTTCTCCGTGCTTTACTTCATATTATTAAGCAAGTAGTTTTGTATATAAAGACTTTAGAATGCCTCCCACCATCTAGAGGGTTCAAAATTATATGAAGACTTAGAAAGTGGTGAAAAGAAATTTGAGCCTGCAAGAAATGATGACAAAGTGAACTCACATAATCATTATATATTGCAATTCTGGAGAGCTAATATAGATTGGCAGCCTATTTTATCAAAGCACGCAGTGATTAGATACATTGCAAAATATCCAACAAAAGAAGAGAAAAGTTTAGAAACATACCATCAAATGCTAATGCATTTGGCCAATATAGAGAATCTCGAAGATCTAGCCTCAAAGGTGTACATGAAATATTTAACATAAACTATTATTGAAAGAGATGTTGGAGCTCAAGAAACATGTCACATGCTACTGGAGCTCCCGTTGGTTGAAAGCAGTAGACAATTTGTTAGTCTCAATGTTTCCAACAAAAATTTTAAACTTGTGACTATAAATAATGAAGATGGCAGTGAAGAACAATCATAATCATTCATCGACGCATATAGAAATAAGCCCTTATCTATGAAAACAATCCCTTTAATTGATGCATCTAAATCATGGATATATAACAAGAGTTGGAAAAAAGATAACAAATGGGAACGTAGGAGAAAAACTACATTTGTTAGGGTTTATCCGAGGTTTGCATCCATTCCACCACGCCGGTCAAACAAATTTATTAAATTTTGCTTATCCTCTACAAACCATTTCATGACATTGCAATAGATACCGGTGAAAATAGTGACACAATAATTTCAAATAGGGAGTCATTGGATTATGATCCATGGCATGTCGAATGAAATGCAGATGAAGAAGATAGTGACAACATGAGTGAATCAGAAAGTGAAAACAATGAAATTGGTCAAGGAAACATTACTGAACATGAATTGGAAATCATTTCATGTTTGCATCAAGGACAAGCAATAGAAGTTTTTGAAATAGATATGCTGGGATGAAGGGATACATATAGAGAATCAAATTGGTCAAATTTATACAAGTTTGAAGAATACTTTATAGAAGCGATTGATTTTGTCAAAAGGATGAGAGATAATGTATGTCTTCTAAACATTCACACACAACAACATATCAACTACAATAGTCTTAGTGAAAAACATAAAAAATCATTTGATATAATTATGTCCCACTATGGTGGGGGTCAAAATGTAATGCCCTTGCATATGATAATTCAGGGAACATCGGGTACCAGAAAGTCATATCTGATTGGTGCAATATGTGAAAAACTCAAAAAAGTAGCAATGCCTAATCAATCTCCTCTTCTATTTCTCACGCCAACAAGAGTGGCCACATTCAACATAGGTGGGTCAACAATTCATTCTAAGTTAAGATTCCCAATAAAGGACTTCTCTCAGTTGGAAGGAACACGTATGAAAATATTTCAGGAAGAAATGAGTCGTATTAGATATATATTGATTGATGAAATGAGCTTCATTGGGGAGAAGCTCCTAGAGAACATAGACTCCCAACTTCGTCAGGCGTTTCCTCAAAATGCTAACCTCAACTTTGCAGGTGAACAATCAATTCAAATTTAATATGGTAGATGAATCAAAATTTAATGTATACAATTTCTTAAAATAATATATTCAAAGTCTAAAACATTATCAATTTTCTGTTGATGTTATTTTAGGGATTTCAATGATTTTAGTTGGTGACCTCGGACAGCTCCCTCTAGTGAAGGACAAGGAAACATATGACAACAAGAGATGAGAAAAGCTACTGTGGGAATAATTTAAAGTGGTGGTCACATTGGAAAAGGTTTTAGATAAGATGGAGAGGATTTTGAACAAAAACAATTTCGTCATTTATTGACAAATCTTAGAAATGCACAACCGATTATTGATGATTGGATGTTGTTGATGTCAAGAATAAGGACCAACATTTTTGTAGTGGAAAGTGATGATTTTGATAATAATGTTCATTTATTTTCCACTAATGATAATGTTCACAATCATAATAGAAATAAATTGCATTCTTTGAAACAACTTGTTGCATGTATTATTGCAACAAAAGTATTGAATGTTAGTGAAGTTGAAGAAAATTCTCCAGATGAGCTTGATATGGAACTGTTGATCTCCAAGAATGCAAGAGTTATGTTAAATTCTAATCTCTGGATAGAAGTAGGCCTTGTAAATGGTGCTTTGGGTTATGTGTAGGAAATCGTATACAAACTTAGAAGTGTGCCACCAGAACTACCATTGTATCTCCTAGTAAAATTTGACACGTATTGTGGATTGCCATTCATTGAAGAAAAATAAAAATAGTACCTATTGGTGCAGAACAAAGAGGTTTTACAACTCAAATACCATTGAGATTGGCTTGGGCATTGTCAATACACAAATCCCAAGGTTTGACACTTCAAAAAGCAACAATTGATATAGGACCAACTGAAAGAACAAGAATGACATTTGTTGCAATATCACGTGTAATGTCATTACAAGGATTGAGAATAATGCCACCATTTTCTTATGATCGTTATGAGAAAATGAGAAAGGTAAAACAACTTGAAAAAAGAAAAGATGTAGAAAAAAGACTTAAAGCATTGGAAATAAGTTCGTGTAACATTTTCCAAGAAATAGGATAACAACTCTGGAATAGAATAAGGACACATTTATAGTAGTACAATAAAATACATTTGTGGATAGTCATTCTTTTCAAATGTAATTTTGTATATTTGATCGTAATTTTTAGAAAATTGTTTTGATTTTTTCTCTTGAAAAAATAATGTTATTTTCTCAATTCATGATATTGGGGCATTTATAATTGCTAATTACAATCCTTTTGTCAAGAAACATGTTTTGAGGATTCTATATAAAGATATTTAAAGTCTTGACCACATGTAGTCTTGTAATTTTTGAAAAATGAAAGAATCAATAATTATGTATATTTATTTATAACCTTTTTTCAAAATCTTTTGTCTAGAAATTTGAATAAACTTAATATGTCGAGGCAAAGAAAAATTAGAGTTTATGACTCTTATGATCATGTTGATCTTCAAAGAATCAACAGTGAAGAAAGAAGAAATTATTTATCCTCAAAAAGACTCCTCCAGGAAACAGGTCTACTTAGGTTTTGATTGCTAACACTTATAAATTTCAATCACTTCCATAATGATCCTATTTTTACAAAGTTAGTTTGTTGTGAAGAGTGTGATCCAAATGAGTTGTACATTATTCCAGCAGAGCTTTGGTTACAACAAGCTCCATTTCTCACTCAAAATGATGATTATGCCCTTCTCTGATTAGAAACAATGCTTAGAGCACCACAAATTAGTACTCAAGGTCTATCAAATCTACATTACCATGGGTAAATTTTTCGTTTACAATTTGCTGGCATAACATACATGCCATGGAATCAACATATTGTTGAAAGATGGGGACCTTAGGAAATTTTTTAAAATCTACCATTTATCGAACGAGTAAGGAAAATTGTAATAGAAGAAATACCCACATGGACATAGATAATTTGTGAATTTTATCCTACATTGCATGAAGATACAGGTACCTGGTATCTACGATGACGCACCTATGAGCATCTTTACTAGTTCAACATACTAAACCCCACAGCTGAAGACTTGATTCCAAAAAATGTGGTTCAGTGTCAAGATGATAGTGGCTCTGACTAGAATAATTGATTATTTATAATATTGCAAAGAATTACTTTGTTTGAGAGCCATGTATTCAAGTTTCCAATGTGAGTCTTTAAAAAAATAATATTTATTACTGCAAAAAATAATGTAAATGTATGTCCAACATCATTTCAATAATATCATAGAAATGTTCAAGGTTGATGAAATATAGCTTTGATAAAAATTGTATAATTGTAATGTTCAAAAAAGGTCCCAAAACAATTCAAAGGTAAATACAACATTCGTACATAAACTAAGTATGTTGACATTACTATTGGTTCATATATGTTAAAGATCATATTCAATTATACAATACTTTTTTTTCCAATATGTTCACCTGCAATTTTTGTACATTACTCTAAGAAATAAACATCTTGCATATTCAATTGAAAAAAAAAGTGCATAATTATAGACATGACCATAATAATCGAATACGGTGACATCCAAATTGTTTATAACGTATGAGAATAAAAATTTGAATAATGTGACCTTATTTTAATTTGTTCAATACGAGCATGTGTAAATGTGGATAACATGTATTCACACATATCTATCTGATTTAAGAACAAATATCTTTAACATATTTAAAGTAACAACCAAAATTGTGTTATTTTTTTGAAAAAATACAACACATACAATGTACTTTCAAATTTTTAATCATTCCATATAAAACATAATTATGTGTCTCACTACAATATAGTGTTGTTGTTTCTTTATTGTAAAAAATGTTTTTGTGGATATACATGTTCTTTATTTTTCATTTGCTCGCCCCATATGATACTTTTTAGTTATTATTTATTTTAAAAAATATCAATTTTTTTAATCAGGATATTACTAAAAACATGGATAATTCTCAAAATTAATCTGAAATTAGTGGAACAAGTCCAGCTACCTCGGTGAAGTCTAATGCCTCTACAAAGATGACTATTGATAAATGTGCAAGATCTGCATTGGAATGCTGCTATTTAAATTGCTTATAGATTTTGAAAATGCAGCTTTATCTATTGATTACGTTGATGAGAATGAAATTTCACAAATGAAAGATGTTATGGAAAAGGTTAGGGAGACATATAATAGAATCATTGCTTTTCCAGATTTTATGGAAGAAGTCTATCGTGATCATTACGAAAATATAAAAGTCAAAATACTGTTCTCATCAATGAACATTTTGTAAAGTCTCTTCATCAACACAATTAACTATCGTTGCTAGAATTTTGATGATTTTTTACTGAACATTTTTTTAATGCATGTTATAAACAGTAATATTATCATGCATAATACATAGTTTGATCTTCAAGACAAGGTTATTGTTTAAGAGTGAATTGTATTTCCCTTATTATTTTGATCCAAAACATGTATGTGGTTTTCTATATGTGGCACAAACTCTAATTTTTAACTACATGTGTTTCATTGATTATATCTCGTGAATGTAAAAGATTGATTAAGTTTCACTATTTGGTTAATTAAAAAAAAAGATATAATTATTACTATAGGTTGTTATAATAATTACTACTATTTTTATACAAAGGTATTCTTATTCATAACTACAATTAAAATATATTATAACAATTGAATCATTAAAGTAAAAGACAAAAAAAAAATATTTATTATATAAGAATATTTGACTTCAAACAAATATATTTACTATAATAATATTTTAAAAAAATAGTTTAAAACTGATCTCAAATTAAAAGTACCTATAATATTGTTTGTGATTACCTATAAAATCAATCAAATACATACAACTATATATGTGGAATTACCTTTTGCTATTGTTATCATATAAATTTTTTTCGTTAATACTTTATTGGAATTCAATCGCTACATCCAAGTAGTAAGTCGAAACATAATTAAATTCTAAACCTTCAATTAAACCCTATCCTTAAACTTAATTTATTTATTCAAATATATCTTAAATATGTTGATATCTAAGATACATTAATATAGGTTACTATATTATAGATAATTTAAATGGTAACACCCAAGAACACCCAATCCTAATACTAAAATTTACCCTTACCTTCACACTAAATTCAATTCAATCCTTACATTGAATGAATCAAACTCTCATTCAAATGCTATAAATTTTTTTACCACAACCATAAAACCATACAAATAAAAAAACACAAACTCTATGAAAAGCAAAGTTAGACAATAAATTAAAAAGTAATGTAAATGCATGTCTTACATCATTTCAATAATAACATAAACATTTTTAGAGTTGATGAATTATAGCTCTCAGAAAAATAGTGTAATTGTAGTGTTCAAAGAAACTCCCAGAATTGTAAAATAAAATTTCATCGACCATAAAAATTATAACAAAATCAAAACACTAACCTATATATACCTCATTCCTCAATGAAAAATATATTATCCTCAATATTATGAAAAATAAAGTTGACTTAAAATCATAGCTCCAAAAGAAAAAAAAGTCTAACCTTATTCATAGTCGAATATTATGAAAGATTAAAACCTAAACCTATCAATAAAACTTAATATACCATAAAAATACTACAAAACTATATTGAACCATAAACCAACTCTTATCATGAAGTGAATATTGAATTGAAGTGAATGCTACCCTTAAATCAAATTTATTGTTAAACCAAATTAAATCCTAATAGTGACCCCAAACTAAACAAAAATGACCACTTCCATTGATGCTTATTTAAGTATAAACAAAATTAAACCCAACGTTTGTCCAAATTATATGATAACTCTTTCACTACTTTACCCTTCACTAAAAAAAAACCTAATTCTATTAGAACCTGAAAGCTAACCATTAACCATATTTACTCTTATGTCTATTTGGAACTGTAAACCTTCCTATAATGATAAATGCAACCCTCAACCACAATGAACCTAATTCTGATTCAAAAACAAATTTTTTTTTGAATATTGAACTAAACAACCCCAACCTAAGACTTGCATTAAATTAAACCCTCAAAAATGAAAAAAAACCTTAATTGTAACCCTTACCCAAAATAAATCCTAAATACAATCAAATATATCACTTACATTAAACATAACCAAAAAACTAAAAATATATGTTATTTGTCATAATACATAAAACTTATATTTTAATATCATATTGTAAAATAATTAATAGGGCACTCTATCTCACTACTTATATCTCTCTATAAGTTCCTCTACTCTTTCCTTTAAATCTCTATATCTACATGGCCTTGTCTATTTGTCTCTTCCCCATGTTCTTTGTCTCTTTATTTATTTCTCTTTCTCATACACATGTACACATATTCTAGATTTCTCTCTCCCTACATAAATCTCCTATCTAATTATCTATTTATTGTCTATATTTAACAAATAAATTGAGTGAGAGATGGAGATTGGAGAATAGAGATAGAGAGGGAAAGAGTGGAAGAGAGATAAGTTGATGGAGACAACTAATAGATAAATAGAGAGGAGGAGACAAAAACATAGAATGTGTGTATATGTATATGAGAGAGAGAAATAACAATCTTATCTTTGAGTCTAATGTAATTCTAACCTTTGAACAAATAATTAATCCTCAAAATTTGAATAAACAAAATTGAATCTTAAACACGTAATAGTAAATCAAACACAATCCAAACTCAAAACCAAATTAAACCCTAACCTTAACACTAAAAATATTAAAACTTAGTTCCCTAACAATAATAAAAAATAAATCCTAAACCTAAACCAAATTAAATTCTAATCATAATCATATTAAAAGTTGAATCGTAATAAAAAACCTAATTGGACATCCAAATAGAACTCTAACCTCAGTTCTTAAGGGTATGTGCAGGATCATGGTATGCCAAACTAGGCCTTAAGTGACAATGAAAATTCAGAAAATCAGGGTTAGGAACTTGTTGACATAAAAATTTGGACAAGTTATCAATCTTATATAAAAAATGTGCAAGAAGAGAATATGTAGCGAATTGAATCTAGTTTCTGTTAGCACTCAAAATCGCACCCTGGTCAAGTTTAAAGGATACTTAATTGATTTTGAGGAACATGGAAACAAACCAAGGTTGTGGGTAACCTATAGCTGGAATGAATCTCCGGGTGAAGGCCGGCTTCCTGTCTGGTATTCACTTGAAACCACCTAAAACTAAACCTTTTGCTGGAGGAAAGGGGTAGAAGGATGAACAAAAATAAATCTAACTCCTAAAGGGTGATACACCAGAAAATTATGTTCTGAGACCCACAAATATAACAGACACACAATAAGAAAGGCAACATATACTTCTTTGCACAGTCCCACTAATTCATAATCTCTGCATAATCAATTTGTAAGAAGGCTTGTAACAACAGTCTCTAAAAGGAGAAAGGATCTCTCACAATCTGGAAAAAAACTGATTAAACACAACTTACAATCTACAAATAAAATATGACAAAATACTGCATAAAAGTACCACATGTAATACAGATTTGAGGATAAATGACATCACAAAAATCTATATTACATGTGGTACTTTTATGCAGTATTTTGTCATATTTTCTTTGCAGATTGTAAGTTGTGTTTAATCAATTTTTTTCCAGATTGTGAGAGATCCTTTCTCCTTTTAGAGACTGTTGTTACAAGCC
>MU224609.1:1621136-1647023 GCA_018584345.1 Thuja plicata | reverse complement strand
ATATATAAGTGTATGGGCTGAAAGGTTTATTGCAAAGGAAAATATATTTATTTTTATTCGCTAATATTTTTTTATTTTGGGGAAACTAAATATTTTATTGGCAATTATTTCAATCCCTTGAAAAGTCACATTCTATTAATAGCCACTTTTCAAGAGTTCTGACTTGTCTTGTGGGCCAATGTCAAATGGCAATTGGTCAGAGATCTAATAATTAAATTTTAATTGATGCAACATCACATCGAGAGAATAACACCTTTATTTTTTGCCAACTTGTCTGCAAATTCTGCACGATGGTATTAATAAGCACAACCACATCAACACATACCTAACATCCATCATTTTTATAATTTTAAATGTATTATTTAGGACCGTTCGATGATCGTAGATCAATGGCTGAAGTTTTATTTTGGCCTAAAATTCTAAAGGAAATGTAGTTCTCCAGAAAGTCTCCAAAATGGAGACACGCATCAAATCTTAACCTCGCACCTTAACCTTGACCATCAATTATAACTGTTAGTAGGTTACATGGATGGTTGATAATGTTGCACGATCCTGATAGATATTAAATAAGAAATAAATGTCTTGTCACTGACATTCTCTAATTGTGATCAACTCAACACACATGAATTCCAATTTGGTATTGACGATATTACCAATTTTGTACACTTGTACATTTATGGGAAAGATTTACAAAGAGATATGAAAGATTTATAAAAAATTAAAGGACAAAGGAATTAATAGGGTTAGAGAAGGAATTTTTAAGTATCAAGGGCTATTTATAGATGGTCTACACTTCTTTCTTCTTCAATTCACCTTTGGTAGATAAAGTGTCAGAGCTGCCGGTGGTTGAAATTCTACCTCTGGTTTAGGTCTTTAGGCTATATAATGTGATATTCAGATTTATAAAGATGAACTCCTATCCAGTTGAGAAGCACATCTGAGGAGGACCAAAAGGCCTTTTTGGGCTCGATCTCAAACACAAGCCCAACATCAGTTTGTAAGGAGGTTGGGGGGTTTAAAAACAAGGCTAAGAGGATGATGCTGGGCTAAGAGTTTCTATGAAAATTTGACAGATACCGTGTTAACACATACATTACATCCCAGTTTTTGGCGTCTCTTCTAGACCTCGAAGGAGACAAGGTGGATATGTTGATGCTGTTAAGGAAGGCTTTCAAAGAATAAATCTTGGGGGATGATGTTCATGCTATCATCTTTGCACAAATAGTGGTGGGGATACCTTGGGAAAGTGATTTACCCAAGCTTCTCCAGCCAGGCCAAAATATGGCCATATAACCATTTATTTTGAATCTGAAAGCTAAACAATTGATGTGCCATAGGAAATGGGCATGAATTGGTAGGTATTTTCTCCATAAATGGTTTCTCCTAGATAAATTGGTGGACTACGGATGACTATATGAATTCGCAGAGCTTATAATCTTTGAAGAATTTTACTTAGACGGAGGGGAATATCCCCAGAGCTTTACCCATGACCTGTCGCCCTATGGCTTGGTATTTTGAAATGAAAGGTTTTCATTTTTGTTTTATTTTTTGAATACCTTCATACCATTGGTCCGCTGTTAGAACCCTAGTAGTTTGTTTATTTGGCTAGTACCTAGTAACATCCCTCATTTTGGGTTTAAATTTTTGGAGGGATTATGACTATTGTAAATTTGCGGAATATATTAATGAAAAATTTTCAACTTCGTTTCAGTTTTCCTTTTATGGATTAAAAAATTCTTTCAATTTCATTATTTTTCACTTAGAAGTTTCTAGTTTGTGAATGAAATGACCAAAATTATGTGTAATAATTTATGGACAAAATTGAAATTACAATGCAATACCAAGTTAATAATTTGTGAATCTTAAAATGAACCAAACAAATGCATGTGCGTGATTTTGTGAATTGTTAACAAAATAAAATTACAATACAATAGCCAGTACTCAGTTAAAAATTTAGAGTTTTATAAATGTATTGTGCTTGAAATTACAATATAGTAGCAATTACAATAGTAAGTACTACTCTTGGAAATGTTTTATAAACCTTATAAACTGAATTGCATTATGAAAGGGATCTACTTAGTGTGTTGTTAAGTGATTTAGTTTTTCTAATGTTTTATGAACAAGTGATGATGTTACATTATTATAATGAACAAACGCTTGTAGAAATGATGATATGCTTTAAAAATTGCCTCTTTTACTGTAAGGATAATCTTGTTATATCAAGGATAGGAAGAGTGATGATTGATGCGATAACTTAACTTTTGTATGTATGCGAAATAGTAAAAGTAATCAGTTATTATTTACAGTAAAATTATCCTAACAAATTTTATTAATGTGGTAGTACCTTTATTACTTTTTCCTTTGATATTAGATAATTAATTGCCGAAATTGCGGAATCAAATTATCAATAATTTTGCAGCCAATTGTACAACCAAATCAAAAAACTCGTCGACATTATAAACCGTAACCTTAATCAATATATTATTTCATAATATTTCAGATTTAAAAAATAATTAATAATTATATTGTATAAGAAAAATGAACAAAATTTAATGAACATTAGATCAGAATGATCGTAGATCAACGACGTAAGCTCCATTTTGGGGTGAAGTTGTCAAGGTTATAATTTTTTGCAATTGTCCTCTGAAAAAGTAATAAATTTCATATCTACTTATCAAGTGATGATGCCAAACAACCTATGGGACCCACCATCCATACTCCATTGTGCCAATGAAGACCGTAGACCATGGTCCATTGGATGATCAAATATTAATGATGTAAGGTCTATTCCAGGCCAAATGTGGGAAGGGTAAACAATTTGTCCAAACTACCTCCAAAAAAGAGACACTTGTCACTAAGATCTATTATCTATATTATATTATTATCATTGATTTTGAAATGAATAAAATTAAAAATTAAAATTTTGAGAACATATCATTTATGTCAATTTGTTATATTTATTATATATTATAATAGAAATTATTAAATCTTGAATGTGAACACTGATTTAAAATTATATTTAAACACTTCTCAATATATAATTAAATATTTATACAATATACTATTATACATTCAATTTATTATAAATATATGATTCTTCCGGAAGAGGGACACGTGTCATAGTTTCATGTCAAACTGGCAGTCTTCACAAGAAAGAAAGGCTATGGCCCATGAGACAATGTCATGTCAGGTGACGATACCACCAAACTGGAAAACATCCTAAGGATAATAGGACCCATAGAAACTGACAATGGATACCATCATCTGTTGGATGAGCACAAATCAACATAAGGTGTATTTTGGGCTGAATGAGGGAACGATAAACATTTTCTACAAACTTCCTCCATAACCGAGACACGTGTCATTGAACTTTGTCCTACCAGATTTAATTAAGTATAGTTAAATTCTAAATTTGTAATTGTATGCTTAATTAAGTGTAATAAGATCTATTTTGGGAAGAATCTATAAAGGATTAAAAAGACTTCAAAAACATTATGGAAAAGTGACACGTGTCATGTGTTATACTTTTAGTCCTTAGAAAGAAGTTAGAACCAATGAATTTTTTGCCCTGTAAATAGTTAATAATGATAATTTATAATATGATTGTACAAATTTTGCCCTTTAGGTTTTGAAATTTTGAGGGTTTTCAAACTAAGGGAAGTCACTCATATTCATAGTTGGATACATGGAGAAACTGGTTAATCTAGGGAGAATTAGAAACGACTACTCGATTGAGGAATGCAATAGATTTTGTCGATGCCAATCTATTCAAATAGAATTTATGGGAAAAATGCAAAACACATACATCCCACACTTTTAATTTTTGATTCTTTGAATCTCATGGTTTAGATTGTATATAGAACTAGAATTAGAGGTTCAACTTGAGGGTTAGCATTTTTTCAGGATTTTAGTTACTAGTTGTCCAACATTATTTTGAATCATTACCAGTATGAGCGATGGGGAAACCGAACAGTACCTGTACAACTAAAATCCAAGTGAATGAAAAAACAAACTTAACCAAACTGGTTAACACACAAGGTTTCACTAATGAATACCATGATATTTAGGATCTTGTTATTCATGGTAATAAGTGAATCATAGATATTAGATATGCATTGTCTAGTAAGGTGGGAAATCCAAACATGGAAGAATTTACTCTTTTTAACACAATGTCAAATGCAAGTACAAATAAACTTGCATCATGGGATGTTGGATTGGGATGCATGATGTTACCTCAAGTATCCTCTTGCCTATACATTTTCATGGTCTACATCCAAAATTATGATGAAGATATAAAAGCAATATTCAATAAAAGATACTCAAGAGGAAATTTTACCCACAACTGAAGGAGAATTTGATCATTTGTTGGACCTAGAGTTTGAAGCACAAAAATCAAATGTTCATATTGACCTAGGTAATATGACAAAGAAATATGATAGAATCGATGCAAATTATAAGGATTCATTTATCAAAGGTCTAACAGTGCATGGTGCTCAATTGGATCAGAATCATAAGCCTCCTTATGATTTTGATATTTTTGTCCCATGGGTTTGGGGTACTATTTCATCGCGAACATTTTGCCTAGGATTGGAAAATAATAGGGGAGTGGGTGCCAACCTTCATTAAATGATTTTTATATCCATTGTGTCAATGAACCAATAAGATATAATTTTGTTGAGAACGTTGTTCAATCCATGCAAAACCAATTACTAATGATTAAAAGAGGTTCCAGTAAGACATTTAGGTTCACAACATACTTGTACTATCTTCTTCTAGAAAAGTATCATGAAATATTCGAGACCACCGACAAAAAGCTTCACATTCAGGACTATAAGAAAGTTGATAAGGCATAGGAGAGACCAATGGGTCCAATATATGAATGGACACCTAAGGTAAGGATGTATGATAACATAAAGAACTACAACCATTTTGTACACTTATTTTTGGCAACAATGTATCATAAAATTACAATCACTCCAATGCCTAGATTGCCTGTCTTATAGAGATTGCATTCAACTCGAAAGTCAAATACAATTGGCTGACTAGTTTTTCATGGAAGAATACACCGTGTTAAGGTTTTACAAATAAAAATAGAACCCTAAAAACTTCCAATACATGTGAAAAAGAGTGTATTTGCATTGGAATATGTACGAAAGATGGAGAGCATAAATAAACTCTTTCATGGTCAGCAAAGGAAGAGCATATTTCCTTCCCCGCCTTTCTCATGTAGAGGGTTCACATTTGACAGAAGAGAATTCAATGTGGCACATGAGTTTTTGAAATTTTTTAGCTGTGTTGTTGAAATTTACTAGAAGTATGATCCATTCAACATCATTCAAACAAGGCTTATGGCGGATAAGAACTCTGCAAGAAAAATTCAACATGAAAGTAAACAATTGCTAGAAGATTTAAAATATATGGACTCCTGGGATGAGGTAAAAAAAGAGATGGATAAAATTGCCCCTGACAATAATATTTAAATGGAATAATTGTCATCATAAATTATGGCATTGCACACACAGAAAACAACAGAGCAGGGCATCCAAAATTAAAATGAAAATATAAGGTCCTATAATTTATACCAACGAGTTGTTGATCCATCTAAAAAATATATTCCATGAAATATAGTGGAACAATGTAAAGAAAAAAATTGGACTCAAACCAAAGTTACAGATTTTTGGATTATGAGGAAGAATCTCAGTGAACCACAGACTAGTGCAGATCTTGATGAAATTGAAGAGGATGAAGAGTTTAGCAAATTGTGGACTCTAGAGCTTCCCATTGAAGCATATCTAAAAAGTGATGGTGATAATGAGTATGAGATCAAGGTTAATCCCACAACCACTCCAAAATCTACTATAGTCTATGAAAAAATGAGTGGAGTCAATGAGTCCATGAGGGAAATATATAGCAAAGGGGAAACAATTATGGAAAAAGTGGGTTTTGAAGGTTTTGGTTTGGGTCCCAAAGGAGAAGACCCTTGGCTGCTGATTTTCACAAAACCTCCACCAAAATGTGGTGAGAAAAAAACCATTAGAATTGAATCATCAGGTTCATCACAGAAAGGTACTACTCATAACCTGTATCTACATTTGTTATAGCTTCAAAGTTCAAATCCCCTTTGTGCAGCCACTCATATTCAATCAAAATGACTACCAGAATATGGTAAGTGCCAGTACCATTGGTGGGGAATTTGGGGATAGTATACCTATTAGTGTTCAATCAAGTTACACTACCATTGGTGGGGACGGCAAGGGTACTAATACTAGTCTTAAACAAGTGCGACAACAAGATATCTCTCACAAGAGGCCAATAGTAGTAGAAACTATATATAATGACAATGATCAAGGCATTGTGAAGACACAAAAGGTTATGACAAAAATGACAAATACAATTCCATCTATATCAATTTCTACTCTAAATCTATTATTTACAACTTTAGGACAAACCCCTCAAAAGATTCCAAAAAATTGACCCGCAAGTGACAGTGGGACAAGATTAGGAATGGGTTTTACTAATCCTCAAAATGCATTAGTTAGAGCCACAGACATAGGTAGAGGCATGTACATCACTGCAAGTTATATTTCACCTTTCAAACATTCAAGTGCTTCAGCAACCCCAGATTTTTGTTACAATGAATTCTCTAATAAATTTGCATAAACAAAAAATATGAATAAAGAAAATAAGAATTACTGCAGCTTTAGAGGAATAACCTATGTTGAACAAGGTATTTCCCACATATGATCCAAACAAAGATATAATGGAGTTCATGGTTGTTATGCCCCCAAATAAAGATAAAAATCCACTACAGAGTCAGATAGATCCCTTTGAATTTTACGTTAGCACCCTCCAAATGGATTTTTCCAAAGTTAAAAATGTGGACAAAGTTAATGTGTCTAAAAAGACCAATGAAGTGATCTACACTTCACTTCTCAAGGTGGAGAGAGAAAAGTAAGCTGGAGAAACAAATAGAAAATTTATAGGCAGGCCTAGAAAATAAAAAATAAAAGAGGAAAGAAACATACAACAAGTTCAATTAATTATAGAAAAGGATAAAAAATTAACCCTCTACATAAATAATTACAGAGAAAGTACAGATGGAGGCAAAACCAAACTTGAAGGAACTGATGGAAAAATTGGATAAAAGCATTAAAAAAATTGATGATGAAAGAGGTACTTAAAGAAAATTATACAAAATCTTGGAGTTTACTACTGTCACAAACAAAAGTTTATAGAACCAATTGGAGCATGAGATGGAAAATGAAAAACATTGGGAAGAGAAAGTAGAGGAAGAGAAAAAATTTGAACAAATGAGAAAAGAGTTACAGAAGGAAAACAATACAATTAAAACTTGCGAAGACAGATTGAATGACAATATGAAAAATATGGTGAATTATATAAAATAAAATATTTGGGGAAAAATAACGCAGAAGAGTGACAAGTTGTCTAAATGGTTTGAATTGAATGAAAGTCCGAGAGTAATTATTTGGATGCTCAAAGAGCACATTGAGAAGAACAAAAATGTTTATTCAAAAGATAACACTGCAAAATAGATTTTGCAAGAATTCTACAGTACCAGTGAAAACCATTTGGAAAAAAAAAGGAATTAACAACATTGATGCCTCATTAAAGGAATCATTTATCATTAAAAAATGTTAGAAACTAAGGGAAGCATAGGAAATTAAAGAGAAATCTGGGAAAAAAATTGCGGAACTGCAAGAAAAGACAACCAAATTGATAAAACTTGGTTTTTTGAAGAGTGTTGACACATCAAATAAATTCATTGGAAAAGAAGCTTTCAAAAAAAGAATGGAGGAAAAAATGATGGTTTATTAAGAATTTCTTCCTAAGGACACAAATCTTCTCAACTTTATGAGTTTTATCAAACCATTTTCAACTTTGAATGCAGTATTGGATGAAACAATGGTGTCAAGTCACTGTTCCAAATATGGATTGCTGTTAAAGTTGCATGTGACTTACTATAATTTAAAACAAATTGGACTTCCATCAGAAGGAGAGTGGAGCACCCTACATAAACTGACACAAAGATCTCATGAACTATAGTATGCATTGCATAGTTTTATGCTGTTACTCGTAATTTCAAGGTTTTCTACTTTTCTCTGTTTCGAATTTGACATCCCTTCAAATAACTTTGTTTTATGAACAAGAAAAATGTAGCACTCACTATTACTAATCCAACCTATTTTAGGCTTCTAAATTTGTATTCCCAAATTCTTTCAGGGTTTAACTTTTCTGCCTTTCTCTATTTGTGATTTATAGGTTTTGTGTTATTCTCTACATTCAATTTTTCATGGCTTGTATTAAGTTTTAAGTTTAAAATCTATTTTTTGAATAGGAGAAATGTAGTAGTTTATAAATTACTAATCCAACCTTTAATGCTCATAGATACCTTTAGGCTGTTAAAAGTGTACCGAGTTTGTGATATTGATGGGCCAATACATTCAATACTTTTGTAATTGATCTTGATGTTGACTCTTGAGATGTTGCAAATTTGTTCCTGAAGCTGTTGTTTCTCCCTTATTTCTATAAAAGGGAATTCAAGGTCATTTACAAAGGGTTCTGAAATTTTGTATTGATTTTTGCATACAAAATCACACAGAGTTGTGTATTGAATGAATTGTATCATATGGCTATATTTTGAAAGAACTAATAAAATTCTCACCATGCCTAAATAAACATTACTCTACCAATAAACACTATGATTTTTCTAATTTTTAATGTTTTTCCAATTTCATGTATGCTCTTTTATTCTGCTATTTTCTATTTGAAAATAGAAAGTTGAAAAATGCAATTGCAAATCAATACTAAATGCCATTGACAGAAACATAAAATATCATCAAGTTATCAACAACATTTAGGATTTTGTAATATGAATGATTTAATACACTAATAATTTTAATAAATACCTAGGAACTGCTAGTGCTAAATCTCTTAAACTTGCCAATTCATCTCATCACCACCATCTTCATCATCAAATTTAGTGTCAGTGCTTCCTTGATTCTTGTCTATCTTTTCTTCACTCTGATTTATCATACCTCTTCTTAAATGCATCTCAATGCTACCAGTACATGAGTCACTATCATTCTTTCTGACATTTCCAATTGTCCCAGTTTGGTTTGAAGTTTTGCCCAACCCTCTTCTTTTGCATTTTTCCTCTAGATTTTTAGTGCCCTATTGTAAGGAAAACTATTGACATTATACCTAGATGTATAGATCCTCAATAAATTTTACAAATTCTTGTCTAGTTTGTTTCTTATATTTGATTTTAGGAACCCCAAAGCACTGAAAAATCTTTCATCCTCTACCGAACCCAATATCATGCTTTGACATAAATCAACAAGCTTGAAATATTATGATATTGAATCACACAACACTTCGATCCAACCTACATTTGTCCAAAGATTTTTTTACAAATACCTCCTCATGGGGGTTATCCATTATTCCATATTGTTCCCTCATAGCGAGTGAAAAATGGACTGATTTCTCTCTAAGAAGACTTTCATTTAAAATTCCATTTATAGTTAGTCCATTGAATTCTCCAGATTTGCAAAATTTCTTTATCAAAGTTAATATCTTATCATGATAATCAATTGGATATTTGAGATACCAATATTAAGAAAACATAATAAACATGGCGTTAAGTAGTTTCTCACAAGGGAATCTGGCTCTGATCTCCATGGAAATATTATAGGCAATTTCCTTCACAAAAATAGTTACAAACTCAACGATCTTCCTAAACTCTTTCCTTGTAACTCTTGATACTCTCTTCTTCGGGCAATTTCCTATTCCTTGATCATGGCAATGTAGTGCATTGGTATCTCAACTCTGCATTCAGTGGCACATAACTCCCTGATTGCATCTATATGTAAAAAGTTATCAGGATTGTTCAAATCTATGAGTGCCTTCCAATTAGAAAAAATTCATCAGATAATGTTGGTTGAGATCAATAGAGGTTGTTGAGGCTCATGCATATCAATTTATGTAGCTTAGAATATTCTACAATATACATAGCTCTTTTTTGGGATTTTCATAATATTCATCTTTTCCTCTAGCATGGGGAGAAGAGCTACTAAATTTAAGAGAGTCTCTATATTACTTAACCTCCAAATTATGTTAGTAGCTTTTAGACACTCTACTTTGTTGCAATTTTTGTCCATTACTCCAATCAAGCATGGATATTCTTAAAAAAATTGATGCGTTGGTCCATCCAAAGAGATCCATTTGTTAGATAAATGAGAGTGGGGGGGGGGGGGGGGGGGGGAGNGGGGTGAATCAGTGGCCTTAAAATAATTCCAAAATATTCAAAAAAAATATCTCTCAAAGATTATTAACTTCAGTTATCCTATAGTCCCAATTACTTCCAGATGTATGCAATAATATTTTCAAATGATCTCAACAAATATAAATAGCTCGGTGTAATATCCAGTTTATCTTTTCTAACCTTTTTGCCGAGTAGCAGTAAATAAACTTTGTGTTAACTGACCAATCTAGTTTCAGTAATGTGTAAAACAAAATATCAATGCAATAACACACATACATATTTGACACATAGATTTTAATGTGGAAACCCAATAAGGGAAAAAACCACCTGGGACTGGTAACCCAAAATATTTGCACTCTTTTGAAGTGAGCTTGGTGAAGAGCCAACCCCATTAAAGGTTACAATACACACGGTTAAGTGTGACCTTGTTAGAGGATTTAAAATTAATAGTTTGTCTTTTGACCATGCATTCACTATGGGGTCAACAAGAAAACCTTTTGATACTCGTGAGTATCTCAATACAATAAGGATTGTTAAATCCCACTTGGTTAAGAGATTTATCTGAATCAATGGTTAAACTAATACAATAATGATCTGATTCAAAATACAACTTCAACTTGCAAATATTCAGATATATTCTAAGTGCAATAATACCTCTGATCAATAATTCACTTCAGTTCCTCTGTTCTCAATCTCTGTTCTTCTTGGTGAATGCTCTTTCCTCTGTTGCTTGGTGTAGTCTATAGAAATTCTTGGTTCTGTCTTTAATCAGTATGATCAGATATGCATGAAGAATTTATCTTCACACAAAATATACTCCGCATCCTTAACAAATAACAAATTACTTGTCTCCTTATATAGACATGATTAACTGCTTAATCTCCTCCATAGACTTTTCCGTAAAACTCTCCTTGATTATTTTTATTCTGTAAAACTCTCCTTGATTAGTTTTATTCCGTAAAACTCTCATTGACTATTTTTATTTTGTAAAACTCTCCTTGACTAGTTTTATTCCGTAACACTCTCCTTGACTAGTTTTATTTCGTAAAACTCTCCTTGACAGCTGTGAATAAAAAATACTTTCAATCTCCTTCCTTTGATCTTTCTTTAATGTAAATAACCATTGATAATAAAAAAATATTATCAATCAATGCCGAAATCATAGCTATGCCAGATCAACATCAATGGTCAGTCTTCAAATTTTGTTATGCCCAGTCAATACCTTGATGCTCGGTAAACTTTACTTGGTTACTACTGTGCTTGGTATACACTGTGAAATGCTCGGTGTTTACTGTCACTCGGTGTATACAAAACTTTTATGTTTTACCGACCACATAAAATTTGTCTCTTTAGATCTTCAAGGTCATGATACAATGTATATCAACAATCAAACCATATAAAGTTGACATTAATGAAAATATAATACATTAATTGATTTAATGTCTTGCAATCATATTTGTAGCTCGGTGATCAATCAACTTATCATCTTCAATCATTCGATCAATTATAGTTCATCAATCTTTCCCTTTGGCATTGATGGAAACACAACATGAAATATGCAATATGAAACATGCCATATCATACTAAACTTCTGTTCTATAACCAATAAAAAATATCTAAAACTCGGTAAGCTCTCCTAGCTTAGATTTAATATGTTTAATCACTACAAAAAAAATTACCATACAGCTCTCCCTATGGATTTGATTCTTCTGTGTGCTCTCCCTTTCATCATTCTGTCTCTCCCTATCCTAGATAGATACGTAGTGTCAACTCTTTCTGATTATCTCTTTTCCAGATGAATGTTTCATTGACAATAATCTCTCCCTTTGTGTTGCATAATCTCTTCTCCCATTGCTGGATAGATATTTTAGTGAATCTCTCTCCCCCTTTGACAAAAATGCCAAAAATAAATACCACTCTGTAATAGTCAACAACATCTCTGGTTTGTAGTTCAGATAAGTACCTTCATGTACTGAAATATCATTTCAGTCCAATTCACAATTTGCATCGACATTATTGATCTTCTGATAATGTGTAGGTTGATGCAACCTCCTAGTCATCTTAGTGACTAGTAGACAAGGGACGAACCCCTAATCTATTCCTCAAGTACTCAAATGTATCCTTTGGCAAGGTTTTCATGAATATGTCTACTAGTTGTTCTTTGGATTGAACATATTTGAGTATCACTTGTTTCTCTTGTACTTGTTCCCTCAAGTAATGATACTTAATAGATATGTGCTTTGTCTTAGAATTTATCACATGGTTCTTTGAAATATTAATAGCACTAGTATTATCACAATAGATAATCACCGAGTTAGTGATCTCCTCATTCATACCTTTCAACAATTGCTTGATCCATGCAAAGTTTGAACAATTTGCAGTAGCAACAACATATTCTGCTTTTGTAGTTGACTGAGATATGCATCCTTGCTTTTTATTTGTCCATGTAACAAGTTTGTCTCCCATAAAGAATGCTCCTCCAGTCGTTCTCTTTCTGTCATCAATGTTTCTAGCCCAATCAACATCAGTATAAACTTTTAGTTCAAATTTGTCTTCTTTCTTACACCACAACCCATAATCTTTAGTATTCTTCAAATATCTCAAGATTATTTTTACAAAAATCATATGTGGTTCCTTAGGGTTAGCATAAAATATTGCAACAATATCAACTGCATAAGCAATATCAGGTCTAGTGTGTACAACATACATCAGTTTACCAATCATAGATCTGTACAAGGTCTGATTTACTTCGGTTGTCTTGTCTTCTTTGGTCAATTTTCATCTAGTTACCATAAGTGTTCCAACTGGTTTGGAATCTCCCATCTTGAATGTCTTTAGAACTTCCTTGATGTATTTTGATTGTGTGATGTAGATACCTTCATCCTGTTGTAAAATCTGTAGGCCAAGAAAAATTTTGATCTCTCCAAACATTGACATTTCAAATTCTTTGCTCATTTAATTAGAAAATAACTTGCATAACATATCATTACCTCCAAATATGATGTCATCAATAAATATCTTAGCAATCAAAATCTTATCATCAGTTTGTCCTTTTAAGTATAGATTATTGTTGTCACTTGTTCTAACAAATCCAATACTAATAAGATAAGAGTTAAGTCTTTCATACCATGCTGTCGGTGCTTGTTTCAATCCATACAAGGCTTTGTGCAATTTACATACCATGTTCCTCTTATTAGGATCAAAAAAACCTTTAGGTTGTTTAATATATACCTCCTCTTCTAGTATTCCATTCAGAAATGTAGATTTAACATCCATTTGATATACTTTGAAACATTTGAAAGTAGCATAAACAAGTAATATTCTAACACCTTCAAGTCTAGCAATGGGTGAAAAAGTTTCTCCATAGTCAATACCTTCTTCTTGTACATACCCTTTGCATACTAATATTGCTTTGTTCCTTGTGACTTCTCCATTCTCATTAAGTTTGTTTCTGAAAATCCATTTGGTGCCAATGATATTTTTATCACTCAGTCTAGGTACTAATGTCCATGTTTTGTTCTTCTCAAATTGTTCAATCTCTTCATTCATTGCGTTAACCCATTCTTTATTTTCAAGTGCAACATTAACATTCTTAGGCTCAAATTCACAAATCAAACATCTATTATCAATTGACTTACTTCATGTTCTCATTCCTACTCTTTTATCTCCAATGATATGCTCCTGTGGATGGTGTCTTCTGACATATTTAGAAAGTATAGGTTCAAATCTATGTTCTTCATTTTGATCTTCATCACTCAGTTCATCATTTTCCTAATTCTCGGTGTGTGCAGCCTATTGATCGGTAGGCTCACACTATTCAACAACCTCTTGCTGTTACTCGGGCAAGGTGTCAGGTTCTTCAATATAGACAAATCTACTATAATCTTCAGGCTCCTTTTTTCTTTCCTCATCATTCTTCTCAGCAAATTCATCCACTTTAACATTTGCACTCTCAATGATTTTTTTAGAAGATTTGTTCAAACATTTATAAGCTTTTCTTTTAGTAGAATATCCTAGAAATATTCCTTCATCACTTTTTGAGTCAAGTTTCCCATTTGTATCATCTTTCAGAATATAGCATCGACTTCCAAAAATTCTAAAATAACTCACATTAGGTGTGTATCCATACCATAGCTCATAAGGTGTCTTATTTGTGTCTTTCTTCAATTGAACTCAGTTTAGTGTGTAAACAACAGTACTTACAGCTTCCCTCCAAAATGTTTGTGTAATTCCTTTTTCAATCATCAGTTTTCTGACACAATCAATAATTGATCTATTTCTCCTTTCAACAATCCCATTTTTCTATGGTGTTCTTGGTGTTGATACCTGTCTTGTAATCCCATGCTCATTACAAAAACTAGTGAGCTCATCATAAATAAATTCTCCTCCTCTATCTGATCTTAAACATTTTAGTTCTTTTCCACTTTGTTTTTCAACTTTATCTTTATACCATTTGAACATCTTAAATGCTTCAGATTTTTCTTTTAAGAACATGACAGCCATCATCCTAGAATAGTCATCAACAAATAAAATAAAGTATCTATCACCATAGTAGCTCTGTGTTCTCATTAGTCCACATAGGTCAGTATGGACTAAATTCAGAATAGCATTAGATGAATAAGTTTTTCTCTTGAAACTAGATTTTGACATTTTCCCATTTGACAATTCTTGCACATAACATGGTCAGGCTTTGATATGCTTGGTAAGCCTCTTACTTTTATTTTCTTACTTATCTTAACCATGTTGTCAAAATTCACATGACATAACCTTTTATGCCACAACCAAATATCTTCATTTCTAGCCAATAAACAAGTGGTCTCAATATTTTCAAGTTAAAATAGATTACCTTTTGTTTGTTCTCTAGTACCGATTAACTTTCCTATTCCATTATATATCATATCCTTTTTGTTTTCAAATGCAACTTAGTGATCTGTGTTGTTTAGCTATGAAACACTCAACAAATTATAATCAATTCCTTTCACCCAATATGCATTCTCACATCTGATCAAATTGTTCAACATAATGGTACCTTTTCCTTTTACCGAGCAAGGTGAGTCATTACCCATCCTAACTGATCCTCCATTATAATGCTCAAGAAAATCAAAATTTTCTTTATCACCAGTCATATGATGAGTACAACCACTATCAGTAATCCAAACATCTTTCTTGCTAACTTTAGAAATAAGTGTTGTTTCAACATACCTCTCATCTTCGTCTGAATCTTCCTTCATAGAAACAAATACTACCTCAATATCTTCAGAATTAGTATCAAAATCTTCAATTTTTTTCTCAACAAGGTAACGTTCCTTCTTGCCTTTGTCTTTTTAATCTTGGTTATCTTTTCTGTCAGAATGTCAGTTGCTTCTGTAGTCTCGGTCATCATTTCTTTCATACTTCTTTTCATAAGATCTATCATTGTATTTTTCATCCTTTCTCTTGTTAGGGCATCTAGCAGCAAAGTGTTCAATTTATTTGCAATTAAAATAGACCAATGGTAGTTTACCTTTTTATTTACCTTTACCCTTGTGCAATCTTGTAGCCATAATTTCTTTAATTTAATCAAGTTCTTTTTCATCACTATCACTGTCACTATCATTTCTCATTGTGTGTCTGTTACTAGATTTGCTTAATTTCAGAGAATACTTGAATGCATATTCAATAGTAGGTAAAACATTGTTGTCATAATTGTTCATCTCAAATGAAATACGTCTACCAATCAAACTATCAAGTGTCACATTGTTATTAGCTACTGCTCTCATTTCTTGAATTGCAGATACTCTAATAGCATAAATAGGTAGTAAAGTTCTTAGAATTTTACTTAAAAATGTTTCTTCATCAAGTACTCCTCCTACACCACAAATAACATTAACTTCTTTGATTCTATCACTGGATTGTGTGATTTTCTCTCCTTCTTTCATTCTCAGGTCATCAAAATTTCCTCTTAGGCTTTCGGCTTTAGCTCTCAACACATTAGCATCTCCTCCATGAACTAGCTTGAGTTTGTCCCACATTTTCTTTGCATAAGTGCATGATTTCACATCTTCAAATTCAACATCAGTCAATAAAAAATCAAGTTCTATCATCATAGAGTTGTGTTCATGTTTCTCTCTCAATTGATCAACAATCAGAGGTCCAGTAGGTGAAATAAATTTAGTATCCAAGTATTGTGTAACGTCATTTCCAATACTAGATAGATGAAGTCTTATCTTGCTTTTCCATGATGCAAAGTTGTCCTTGTTCAGCTTAGGCACATCCCTTTAGACTTTTCTTTCAAGCACTGTATGCTCTGATACCAATTGTTAGATAAATGAGGGGGGGGGGGGGGGGGGGGGTGAATCAGTGGCCTTAAAATAATGCCAAAAGATTCAACAAAAAATATCTCTCAAAGATTATTAACTTCAGTTATCCTATAATCCTAATTACTTCTAGATGTATGCAATAATCAATTTAAATGATCTCAAAAAATATAAATAGCTCAATGTAATATCCAATTTATATTTTCTAACCTTTTTACCGAGTAGCAAGAAATAAACTCTGTGTTAACCAACCAATCCAGTTTTAGTAATGTGTAAAACAAAATATCAATGCAATAACACACATACACATTTGAAATGTAGATTTTAATGTAGAAACCCAATAAGGGAAAAAACCACCTGGGACTGGTAACCCAAAATATTTTCACTCTTCTAAAGTGAGCTCGATGAGGAGCCAACCCTGTTAAAGGTTACAATACACATAGTTAAGTGTGACATGTTAGAGGATTTAAAACTAACAATTTGTCTTTTGACCATGCATTCACTATGGGGTCAACAAGAAAACCTTTTGATACTCTTGAGTATCTCAATACAATAAGGACTATTAAATCCCACTCAGTTAAGAGATTTATTTGAATCAATGGTTAAACTAATACAATAATGATCTGATTCAAAATACAACTTCAACTTGCAGATATTCAGATCTATTCTAAGTGCAATAATACCTCTGATCAGTAATTCACTTTAGTTTCTCTATTCTCAATCTCTGTTTTTCTTGGTGAATGCTCTTTCCTCTGTTGCTCGGTGTAGTCTACAAAAATGCTTGGTTTTGTCTTTAACCAGTATGATCAGATATGCATGAATAATTTATCTTCACACAAAATATACTCCGCATCCTTAACAAATAATGAATTACTTGTCTCCTTGTATAGACATGATTAACCACTTAATCTCCTCCATAGAATTTGCCATAAAACTCTCCTTGATTAGTTTTATTTCGTAAAACTCTCCTTGATTATTTTTATTTTGTAAAAATCTCCTTGATTATTTTTATTCTGTAAAACTCTCCTTGAGTAGTTTTATTTCGTAAATCTCTCCTTGACTAGTTTTATTCCGTAAAACTCTCCTTGACTAGTTTTATTCTGTAAAAATCTCCTTGACAGTTGTGAATAAAACATGATTTAAATCTCCTTCCTTTGATATTGCTTTAATTTAAATAACCGTTGATAATAAAAAAAATATTATCAATCAATCCTGAAATCATAGCTATGCCAGCTTAGCATCAATTGTCGGTCTTCAAATTTTTTTATGCTCGGTAAAACTTACTGGGTTACTACTATGCTTGGTATACACTGTGAATTTCTCGGCGTTCACTGTCACTCAGTGTATACATAAATTTTATGTTTTACCAACCACATAAACTTTGTCTCTTCAGATCTTCAAGGTCATGATAGAATGTATATCAATAATCAAACCATATAAAGTTGACATCAATGACAATACAATACATTAACTGATTTAATGTCTTGCAATCATATTTGTAGCTCGGTGACCATCAAATTATCATGTTCAATAATTCAATCAGTTATAGTTCGTCACCATCTGGTCTCAAAATCATTAAGAAGATTAATACCATTAATTATTCCATCAAATTTTTTTTGAAATTCCAAAAATCATGTAGGACTTTGACAAAATTATGAGTAGAGATATCTGGTAAAATATTGAATATTTTTTACTGGAGCATACTTTATTACAGTTCTAAAATCTAGATTCATTATGTGCACCATGCAGTGAATGACAATCATGCAGGGTGAACAAGAAGTTTTCATCTTTATGCAAAGGTCGTTCCTTCAAACCTTGCATTATTGAAGCTCCATCCGCTCAAACACACACCAAATTTTTGGAAACTATCAAGTCATCCATACCTTCATATTCAATTAAATAACTCTTTACTACTTGAAATACATTTTCCATTGTCACACTCTCCTTCATTTTAGAAACATATAGTAGATGAGATTGGTGGACATGATTCTGTATAGTATAAATATGCATACATATGATGACATTAAGTTTTTCCATTAGTATTGCAAAGGAAAAACATAGCAGAGATCATCTGTATAGGCATACCCGATAGACAACATACTGCCTTACCCAACAAGATGACAATGCTTGTCATGAAAATACTAAGTATAAAATTACCTGACAAACACTGACAAGTGTTGAACTGATGACAAAGCATAAAGGATATCACCGATGGTATAGTTTTATGAACATCGCTGATAGAGAAGAAAAGGCAAGGAACCTAATGAATAGTTCAATATAGGGACATCGACAGAGAAGAAGCTTGATAGTGCAAATAATGAAAGAAATCCGAAAGACTGACAGAGCAACTTGAGTATCAGAACTGACAGTCAGTTATAGAACCTGCAAATAGTGGATCTGACTTTCCACATCAGATAAAACATTGTAATTCTATTTATAGAGTTTTAATTTGTTTTAAATCATTACTTGAGGGTCAAGCAAGTATATTGTAATTGTTTTAAAGCATCCTAATGGATCTAAAACATAACTAACTAAAGATCAAGGTCAAGTTGTAAACCTTAGATCTAGATTTAACTTGAAAAGCGTGAATCAAGAATGGACCTAGAAACTAGTATATATAGATATTCAATCATTTGGAATAAAGAAGTAAGAAAATAATTGTAGCCACAAAGAGCATCTAAGAAGCAGAAGTGAATTCATGCAAAGTTTAGAAATAGATCATATCAGTTCTCAAGAACATAGACAAGGCTACCGACGAGCAGAGACAAGGTATCATTAAATCACTCAAGGTGATTACATATACATTGTAAGCTTTATAGGATCTATTATCAACAATTAGAGATTGCATATACTATCAGATCAACATTCATAATCTAGTTTCATTCTAACAAGTGCATCACATCAGAAATCCTTTAGTAGAAGGTGGAATTAACAATTCTTGACAAATCTCTTAACAGAGTGCACACTTAATGGTGTTGCTAAAGCTTAAAATGAAGTAGATCCTAACAGGTCTCCACTCTAATACTCCTAGCAGGGTAGATCATTAGAAGTGATCAAATTATAAGCCTTAACCGGCTCCCTTCTTATCTGCAGATAGTGAAGTTTTGTGGGTGACATCCCCACCGCAGTTTTTACTTCCTAATATGAGTTTTCTGTAATTTCATATCTTGTATTATGTGTTATTTACTTTCATGTATATTTCTTGAATGTTTACACATGTAAAGAACTTATGTTATGATTTCACATACATAAAGAAAGATGAACAGATAGATAGGTGAATATACAAATCTGATGAAGCAAAGGTTAATGGGCTAATTACATAAAAGTTTTAGAGGTATTGATTCACCCCTCCCCTCTCAATACATCATTCTAGTAATTCCAACAATTGGTATCAAAGCTAAGTTTCTTTCTTGAAAATCTTAAATAATTAAGAGAAAAGATCAAGACAATCAAAAATTACAGACTGGACAAGACTATTGAGAATGAGCAGTTAAAAATTCATATTTACTATGAGCATTATAAAGAGGCGAGAGTGAACATGAGAAAGTTGCTTGATGAAAGAAAGATTATGGGATCTAGGATTAATGAAAAATATTATCAAGAAGAGGAGATCCTAGATTACTTCAACGCAGCTGAATCAACAACAAGAAAAGCATCAGACACATCAGTAGAAGAGATCACAAGTCTACAAGAGGTCAATCTACATCTGACAGAGCAAATCAAGATGCTGCAAATCGGTCAAGAGACTTAGATGGTAAAAATTATTGATGTCATGAATGATTCAAGAAAAGCTAAATCAGAGAGAACATTGGCTATTGATGATAGGAGGAAAATCGCAGAGAAGCTATAAGAAAAAGAATCAAAGATTCAAAGACTTACTGATCATCACCATGAGATTACCAATTAGATTATTATTATGATTCAAGAGGAAAATAGATTAAATACTAAAATCATTGAAAGAATATAGATCATCGGTGAGCTAAGAGAAGAGAATGAAAAGCTAAAGTATGAAGTCAGAATTCAGAATCAACACAATGAATTAATCAAGAAAGCTGAAGATAGCAATAAAAGAATGGATGATTTTCTTGACGGACAAAGAAGAGTCAACAACTACACAGGTCTAGGGTACATTGACAATGGAGAATCATCTAATCAATTAGATCAAAGGAATGCTTATATAACTCCAAGAACCAAGAAGTTGTCATGCAATCGCTGTGGAAAACCAGGCCACACCTCAAACATTTGTAGAAACAAAATGAAAGGTATTCCTCAATCACAATCTACTTTCATTGATAATTGTTATAAATGTCACAAGAAAGGACACAAGGCACATGAATGTAGATCCAAGGTGAAAAATCCAAAGAAGGAAACCTACATTGACAAGTACTGTCCTACCTGCAAAATAAATGGACATACACATTAGGAGTGCTGAAAAAAGAACAAGAAAGCATGGACACCAAAAGAACCTGATAATGGCTATAAACTGACAAGAATCGATAACTCATATGTTTGGGACTATAACACATGGATAAAATACACATCATGTAGAAGGCATGGTCATATTTCTGCCAACTGTATGAGAAAATGGACTATAAGACCAAGAGGATGGACAAATCTAGGTATGGCATGTTTACATTGTCATAAGGTTGGACATGTGATAAAATATTGCAAAGACTGACTGACAGAAACAAGCACTTATCCCAATGGAAACACCATTGATGAAATCAAGAAGATGAGAAACAAGATGTGGAGAAAAGCTACAAACACTGAAGGTGCTGGAACAAGCAATGCAAATGATGACACCCCATCCAATGGATCTGGTGGCATCACTATTCCCAACTAAGTTTCGCAAGTAAGTATGGAACTGCATTATGACAAGTTATATTATGCATCAGTTCTATTACACATTGATCATATTGACAAAATTAGCATTATTAAAGATGCACTGTATTGTTACTTATAATATTATTGAAAAAAATTCCACCAGTTAATGGGTACCAATAAGTTTCGGTGAATACACATAGTAAAATTGACACTATTTACCAAAATGTATTGGCTATTACACAAAAGCCAAGTCACTAAGTGTAAACCAATAGACATCGGTGATCTTTGAGTTGACAGAGGTTTTCATCGCCATCTTACCAACAATCATCGGTGAAATCACCAAAGCTGCTAGCTACCCCAAAACTTTGTGCCTACACCGTCGATGTTATTTATGCCTCAACCGACGAACTCAGTCTTTGTACACCGACGAGTTGTTGGGAATTAATGACAACTTAGGGCACAAAAGGTTATAAAAGTGTGATGGAAGAACTCAATTTGCACCCACAATTTTTGAGCAATGAAGTAGAGCTAAGCAGAGCGATTGAAGAACAGATTGAAGTGCGACCTCAATAAGATTCAAACATGACTCAATAGATTCATGAGCGATCACAAAGATTTAGTAAGCACCTATAATCACCAACCACACTGTGTTTAAATTATGAAAAGACCTAAATTTAAAAATACGATGGCATCTACTTCAAGAACAAAAAAATTGAAAGAGGATAAGAAGAAAATGATTAATCTTATTAGAAATAGTACTTGTGTTGAACCTAAATACAAGTTACACCCAGAAATTGCATCATAACCTGAGGATTCTAGAGCATTCTCCAAAATCCCACCCAGGGTTTTTCTGGTAGAGGATGTAAGGTCTTATATACATTTCAAGATCTCAGAAATATGAGATCTAGACCTAGATAAGTCCTATAAGGCACTATGTGATGACACTGGAAACCTGAAAGAAGAGCACAAGCATCTGGATGTGAAAGGTCTGACAAATGCATTACACTTTCCTAGGGTTTTTAAGTCCGAATGGATATAGATAGTTCTTAGTAGAATGCATAATGAAAAATTATGGCTTGATGAGCTTAAATGAATACCAAAAGATGTTATTCAGGCAATTACTGGATATCCCACAACCGACAAGCCAAAAGCTCACAAGCACCCATCCAGAAAGGAAGTAGAAAATTTAACAGGTGCAAAATCAGATAACATAGGTCTCAAGGTTAACACCATCACCGATGAGGAATCTAAATTTGGTGCATGTGTGGTAGGATAAAAAATCTTTCAGGCCAGAAGAATGAACAACATAGCAAGCACTACTATGAGCACAACCTACAAGATCATCAAATAAGGAAAGAAGATGGATCTTTCAGAAATATTGTTAAATCAACTTGAGGAGAACATGAACACTATAAGGTCATCAAGGACAAACACTTGTAAGTTTGGTTCTCTTATTGTAGTATGGAGAAATCTTCAACCTATTGGGAGCAAGCTCAAACATAAAACATTAGTGGGTTAGCACATAGAATTCATGAAATAAGAAAGAAACCAAACAAGACCTCAACATAACATCGGATTGAGCTAAAAACAAGTAAATTGCACCCTATTCTACTTATTTGATTTGATCTTTTTGATTGGATGTAGGTGTGCTCTCTCAAACAAAAATGGATCAAAACCCAAATGCAATGCAACTATGAATGCAAGATTGGATGAAAAGAAGAGATTCAAGACCTAGTATGAAGAACTAGTCTCAAATTCTTCTCAAAGATGATATTCTAAACTATGAAATTGCTATGCAAGATAATTGAAAGAAAATATGATTCATTAGCCATTAGCCTAGCATGTGATTTCTAATTTATTTAAGCATGAAGAGAATATGAGCATGAAAACAACTATGAAAATCTAGAGCTATGTTAGCATAATAACAATGCAAAATGAGAGATGAAAAATGAAGAGGAGAAGAAATCTATTTATAGAATTTTGGGAGAGAAGAGGAGGGTTTGGATGAGGTGGAATATATGTGGCATCCACGTAAGAGCCACATAAGGGACACATAGGCTTGAAAGGATGGCCAATTTTGGGTCAAACTTGGCTTTAAATGTTGAGTGGTTCAATATTTCCAAGTGGGAGACAAACTTGTAAGAAGAATTTAAGAGGGATGAGTGCCCATTTTGGAGAGAATTTACACTTATGGGTGAGCATTCCATTAGACTTAAAAAGTTTAGGAATCACCCTTTAAGTATGAATCAGAGGACAGTTAGGTAGGGAACCATTGGGATCGTGGGAGCACTGGCCGCCGACCATGGAGTTGGAGGCACAACTATCAGAGGTGGACTAGGGACTATTAGCATTGGTTGGGTTGGACTACTTTCCCCATTGGCCTAGGCTATGGGTGCATAATGGGATGATAACCACTTTGATTGAGTGGTGGTACAATGATACAATGAAATTCCATCTACCTACTAAAGAGGCCACAATCACTCTTGAGGATGTCTGGCAAATTCTTCGGATACTGATCTGAGGGGCGATTCCTTAGTATAGATTAGAGGATAGTGATCATTACATGGAGATCATGTTTAGGAGACTGATGAGGAGGATTCTAACATACAGGACTTGGATGCCCTAGCAGCCAGCAGTGGACAGGAGACTGCGGGGGATAGCCTTGTTTTTGGCTGGGTTGATCGGCAGTCGGATGCTAGCAGATTTGGCTGGTCATGGTTTTAGTATGGGTTGGTCTCGGGTGTTAGCAGGGATGTTGGAGGAGGGTACAAAATATTGATGGGGGTACATTGTCCTTGGATATTTTTACCATGACTTACACATGGCTATGTATTATGGGGTGTGCAACATGGGGATGAGAGTTAGTCTGATGTTGGTATGGGCTTGGGAGCACATTGCGGTGTTCTAACCTATGAGAGTGCGGGAGGCTCAAAAGCCAGGAGAGCCATATGCTTGTAGATATAGGTTACCATTGAGGTATATGTCAGTTGGTCAGACTAGATACTAGCATTAGTTGCTGGATGAGGTTCAGGTTTTCTATTGGACCCCATACAGACTTTGTGAGCCATGGGGAGCGATGGACTAGGAGTTAGGCATGGAGGATGGTTTTGAGGAATTTCTATACCTTTCATATGTACAAACTGACTACTTTCTACTGGGGAGGACTATCCACCAGATAGAGAGATATAGACCATCCAGGGTTATGATGTAGTTTGGGCTGCAGTAGCTGGTGGTGGTAGAGGATGCCTTACATACTCATTGCACCAGGGAGGTGGGCGCATGGGGGAGATATACTGATGCTCTCATAGTGAGGTCATCCTAGAGGACCATGGCTAGGATAGACTTTGTGGCACGACCCGATGTCACAGATGCTGTGATGATTGCTGAGTATGCAGCATGGTGGGCCACACATGTGCCCTTATAGCTCACAGACCTAGCTTAGGTAGCTACACATGAGAAACCGACAGGAGATACAGAGGTGGATGATGGGAAAAACATAGGAGATGCCCCTGGGACTTTAGTAGTAGGTTAGAGGAGGAGGCCACAATAGAGATGGGTTAGACCTTAGACAGAAACACAGGTAGGGGCTGGACTAGATTAGGGGCCATAGGGGCCACCATAGGTACAGGTATAGGAACCTCAGGTGCCAACATAGGCATAGGAACTACAAGGGTCACAGGGGCCACTAGCAGGGTTCGTGGCACAAGAGACTCATGACACTATCATCATAGAGCGAGACAGTCTATAGACGGAGTGCACGAGACTACGAGGGTTACTAGGGAAGGTAGAGGTATTAGAGGCTAGCATGCAGACTAATATGACCCATGTATAGGGGCTACTAGCTACAGAGACAACATGGGCTAATAGGGCTGAGGGTGCTCTTGACACCTTACAGGGTAGGGTTGATGTGGAAGAGTTCCCACGGTCAACTTGATGCAGGATGCTACCGAGATGCGGATGGAGATAGGTACATTGATAGACCAGTTGGGGACTTTGACTGAGCAGATGTATCAGGCCATAGAGAAGATCCTTGCATTGACCACAGACAGGGATGCAACACAGAGGTGGGCTGAGGCGTACAAGACTGAGTGAGACATCGCTAGGAAGGCGACCACTGCAGGTGGGGCTGGACAGGTTGTGGCAAAGGCTTTTGCAGCTCACTAAGATGTGACCAGGGAAGCTAGAGAGGTAGCCCACTATCAAGTCTTGTATCATTAGCTAGTTCCTGAGGGACAAAGGCGCGAGTACTCAAAGAGGTCACGATCATAGAGCATAGGCTAGACTTCTGCATCTCAAGGATCTGTGGGGATGCCACCACATCCACCACTAGGACAAGGAGGTGGACCATCATAGCCACCCACATGGTTCAGTAGAGGATTATGTGACACACATTTTTGCATTTTGAGATGAGATGTATACATATATCAACATCGAGGTGCACGCAATGTATTTTATTGATGACAAACATTGTACTGTATGGACATA
>MU224609.1:1584977-1621041 GCA_018584345.1 Thuja plicata | reverse complement strand
TATATATATATATATGATCGATGAGGACTCTATGATGTTTATGATGTATGATTCTCATGATTTGATTTATATGATACTATAATGCATATGCTTATATGTTACTGACATTGATGTGTGCAGGATGTGATGCATATGTGTGACAAATTGTGTATGCACGATGGTTCTATGCTTATGTATATATGATGTATGTCTGATGCAGGGTGGATGATTCTTATATGATGTGATGATGTGTGTGGATGTAGGATGTGATGTGATTTTATGATGTATATGCTGAGGTTTAATGAATATGAATATAGATGCAAGATGAATTTAATGTACATAATGAATCTAAATGAATCAATGCAAGACTATAATGTGTTAACAATGCAAGATATAAAATGAATCTAAATGATCAAAATGAATAATTCAAGATGTAAAATGGACCTATTTGAATTAACAATGCAAGCTGTAAAATGAATCTAATTTAATTAACAATGCAAGAGTAAAATGTTTTAACAATGCAAGACTAAAAATGGATCGAAATGATTTAACAATGCAAGAGGTAAAATGAATCTAAATGAATAATACAAGATGTAAAATGAACCTAGTTGAATTAACAATGCAAGATCTAAAATGAATCTAAATGAGTTAACAATGCAAGACTAAAATTAATCTAAAATAATTTAACAATGAATCTAAGATGAATTAACTATGCGAGATCCTAAAATGAGTTTAGCTATGCAATTAAATGATGAACTTAATGCACTTGAATGATGATCAATGCAATCTAATAATGAACCTAATGCAATCTAATGATGACCAATGCAATGGATGCGATGGATGCAATGGATGAGATGTGACTCATATTTTTGGTGTGTGTCATAATCAACTGATGAACCAGCCAGGAGAACTATGAAGGGCTAGGTAGGGAATGTTAGCATGACGACTTGGGATGTTAGCGTGACGGTGAAGAGACTGGACACGTCACAAATATACAAGGAACAAACCAAATGATTAGTTATAGGTGATTTAAATACACAAAATCATGTACAAATATTTTCTTCCGAACTTGATTGGATCATGTTGTTTTGATGCGTGCGATAGTGCAGTATGTTGATTGATTAGTTCAAGAGGAAAGATACATCCTACAAGAACCCATAGATGATGATGATCGAGATTTAGGCCAATAAGAGGAAGGAGACATCCTCAAAGGACCCATTTCTAGAAAGATGGGATTCATAGATCTGATTGGTCAAAGGTGCACTATGATTAAACTACGGAACCAAGATGTTTGCCAAAAGGAACTTGCTGAAACATAAGAGTTGAAATAGCGTAACTGTATCATGTTCTGCAAGAGGACCAACCGAGGACATGAGATATGTATAAGAAAAACTAAATGGAGGAATAGAAGGGACATGTATAGGGATGAAGCTCAGGGATGGGGATAGTACAATGTATGGACAGCAATATACAAGATTATGTGCTCAAAAGCTCAGGACACAAGATAGGAGGATCATTTTAGACTAGTGTGTATGATATGTGAACACCCAAGGAATACCGTTAAGTTTTAGGTGGAGATGAAGGTGATGGAGATGAAAGGGAGCGAGATTTTGATAGATAATGGAAAGGTCCACTATGTGTGAATCCTGTTGCCAGGCTTTCATCACACATACTTGTCCAAGGCACCTAATTGCCAAGTTTTCACCATTGGACAAAATTTTTTGCTTTATTATTTCTTTTTCTTTTTGAGTTTTTTCTTTTAAATTTATTTGGATCTTTTTGATGTTTTTGATGTTGTCCAAGAGCCTGTTTGCCAGGTTTTCACCGGGACAACAATTTTTTCAGCTTCATTTTTCTGCTTTTTAGAGATTTTTTCAAGACTATTTTACAATGTTTTTGTACTTTTTTTAGGACTTTTTACACTTTTTTATGGATTTTCTCAAATAATTGGGATGAGAAACCAGTTATTAGGTATAGAAACACCTGAGATGAATGATGTTGATAGGATCATTCAATGGTTCTCCTTCAGGAGTGGAGAGTTGATATGCCCCAAAATTGAAGCATGAAGTGACAACATAGGGGCCTTGCCAGGTGACTTCAAACTTACCTTTCTTTTCTTGATCAATACCCACTTTCTGATTTTAATTTAGCATAGGGTCCCCCACCTGAAACTGGCATGGGTGGACTTTCTTATTGTAGTTATGCTTGAGTCTATTTTGATAGACAATTAGGTGATCATAGGCTTGCTAGAACTTTTCATCTAGAAGATCCAGTTGTGTGAGTCATGCTACTCAATAATCTTTTCCATCAACATGGCCTCTCAGTGATACTTAGAGGGATGATAGTTTGACCTCAATTGGAAAGACTACTTCAACATCGTAGACTAGGGAATATGGAGTAGTGCTAGTAGGAGTATGGTAGGAAGTGTGATATGCATAGAGGGCAGGATTGATTTGGAGATGCCAGTCATTACCAGTATCATTGAAAACTTTCTTGAGGATTTTTAGGAGGGTTTTATTAGTTGCCTCAGCTTGGCCGTTACCTTGCGGGAAATATGGACTAGAGAAATGGTGGTGGATATGGATGTGAGCACATAGATCACTGATGTGTTGATTTTCAAATGGTGTTCAATGATTTGTGAAGATAGTGGAGGGTATGCCAAAATGGCAAATGATGTGGTAGAGTATGAATTTGGATATCTGGACACTTGTAGTGAGTGTAAGCAGAATTGCCTCAACCCACTTTGTAAAGTACTCCATTGTGGTTATTATGTACTTGTGGCCTTCAGAAGAGAGGGGAGTAATCTTACCAAAAAGGTCAAAACCCCAACAAGAGAAGGGCCAAGGAGGCACAATAGGTCTGAGGTCCTGTGCAAGAGCATGGATCATATTAGCATGCTCTTGGCAAGGTAAGAACTTCTTGACAAACTCACAAGCATCATGTTCCATTGTATGCCAATAGTAACCTATACATAAAATTTTCTTGGCTAGGACCATGCCACTTGTGTGGGTACCATAGATTCCAACATGTACTTCTTGTAACACCTGGGTGGCTTCATTTTTATCTAAACACCTAGAGAGCATGTTGTGATAGCCTCGACGATAAAGGGTGTTGGCTATGAGGGTGTAGCGGGAAGCTCTGTGAATAAATTTTTGGCATTGGGTTGCAGTGAGATGAGGGGATATGATACCATTTTGTAGGTAAGCTTGGATATTGTGGTACCACGGAGACTGGGGACCAACCAAGACACATACGCGATTTGATTCATCATTCTCATAAGTGGGAGCATGAAGTTTCTCAACTAAGAATTTGTATTGCGTAGATTCATGAGGAATCTCTAAGAGGGAGCCAATTGTGGCCATTGCATCAGAAAAATTATTTTGAAAGCATGGTACTTGTGTTATTTGTAAGTGGAGGAAATGTTCTTTTATCTTGTCAACCATCTGCTTATATGGCATTAATTTGTTATCTTTGGTTTGATACTCATCCAGGACTTGTTTGATGATGAGTTAGGAGTCACCAAAGACATGTATATCTATGATGTTCCATTCTATAGCCATGAAAAGTCCTACGATTAGTGCCTCATATTCTACAATGTTGTTCATGCAAGGGAATCCCAATTTGAATGAAATAGGTATGTAGTCACCTTGAGGTGTGACAAAATGTATTCCCGCCCCTACACCATGAGCTGTATAGGATCCATCAAAGTAGAGTTTCCAAGTAGGTTTCTCTTCTATCATGCACAAATGTTCATCTGGGAACTTTGTGATCAAAGGATATGCGTCCACCAATGGTGCTTCTGCTAGTTTATCTGCGATGAATTTCCCTTTAATGGATTTTCTGTCTACATATTGAATGTCAAACTTGCTTAACAACATAACCCATTTTTCCATCCATCCTGTGAGTGTAGTCTTGGAGAGTAGGTACTTGAGAGGATCCACTTTTGAAACAATCTTGGTTTTATGACTAAGCATATAGTGGAAAAGTTTTTGAGTGGTAAAGACCACTACCAAACATGCTTTTTCCATAGGGGAATAATTGAGCTCATAACCCACTAAGGTTCAACTGATATAATAAATAGTTCTTTCTTTACCCTCATCATCCAACTGAGCATGGAGTGCCCCCAGGGCTATTGTAGTAGTAGAAATATATAGGATGAGTGGTCGGCCAAGTATAGGGGGTACCAAGATGGGTGGATTAGCCAAATATTCTTTGATCTTGTCAAAACTCTTCTGAAACTGAGGATCCGATTTGAAAGTGTTATCTTTTTGTAGGAGATGAGTGAATGGTTGGCACTTGTCAGCTAGCTAGGAGATAAAATGGCACATATATTGTAACTTTCCTTGGAGGTTGCATAGTTTTTAGAGTGTCTTTGCGGGAGACATCTCTATGATAGCTTGTACCTTCTTTGAATCTATTTCAATGCCTCGTCTGGATACAATGAACCCAAGGAGTTTTCCTGATGTGACACCAAAGACACACTTCTTAGGGTTAAGCATTAAGTAGTAGTGTCCAATCCTATCAAAGACAGATTCCAAAACATTAAGGTGATCTTCCCTTTTAACTAATTTTCCAAGATATCATCTACATAGTCTTCAAGGATCTTATGAATCATGTCATGGAAAATGATAGTCATGGCCCTCTGATAGGTTGCCCCAGCATTCTTCAATCCAAAAGGAATCATATTATTGTAGAAGGTGCCCAAGGGGTTTGTGAATGCTATCTTGCACTAATCTTCTTCTGCAATATGGATCTAATTATATCCAGAAAAGTTTTCCATGAGTGACAACATCTCATGTCCTGCTGTGAGATCCATGATCATGTCTATGTTAGGCAGTGGGAAATCATCCTTGGGGCATGCCTTGTTGAGATCTCAGAAGTCTATACATATCCTGATTGATTTATCAGGCTTATATACTGGCACCATGTTAGAAATCTAGTCAGAGTAATCAATGGCGCGGATGATCTTGGCTTGGAGTAACTTTTCTAACTCTACTTTGACAAGTAGTGCCACTTTAGGGTACATCTTTTTGAGCTTTTTCTTTACAGGTTTGATGTTTGGGTCCAATGCTAAATGGTGAACCACCAAATTGGGGTCTAATCCTAGCATGTGGGAATAAGACCATGCAAACTTATTGATGGATTCCTTCAAGAGGGCGATAAGATCTCATTCTTCTTCTTCTGTCAAAGATGTTGCAATGTATGTGATGGCGGGATTCTCTTTGGTGCCCAGGTTGATAGGTTTTGTTTCTTCAATGAGAATCAATGACTGTTCAGGCCTATAATCATAGATTAGAGGAAGAGGAGTATCTTCATCCTCTGGTGCCTCAAAGAGGTTTTCACCAGAGGATACACCCTTTTTTTTTTTTTACTATTTTATGATTAGATAGTGCCCCAGAGGGGTTTTCGCTATAGGATCAATTTTTCTCTTTTTTATTTTTATTTTTTGTTTCATTTTTGCGGCTGAAGTTCTCCTCTTCCCCAAAGTATGCCTTTGGGTCCATTTTGTAGACATATGCTGAGTCTTGCCCCAAGTTATTGCTTTGTTCAATTGCTCCCATAAAACTTAGTAGCGCTTCCTCACTTTGGAACTCGTCAACATGCACGACACTTGGTTGGTCCCAGTCTATGAGTTTAGGATGTCAGAGGGGGTGGTCAATGAAGAGAATGGAAAGTTGGCATAGGATAGAATTTCCTAGGAAGGTTTCATCATCAAGGACATCATCGTAGGCTCTCACAACTTTCTCTTCCAGGACATCTTCGATGTCAGCGATTTTGCCCAAGGAAGGATAAGAGTCATAGATGTTCTTGTTGGTGCCCCCATTTGTGTCAGAATCCATACCAAGGCCTAGGTGTCTATCTCACCAAGTATGTACAATAGGATCCTTCATTCCTTGTTCTTTATAACCCAAACCACCACCTTGGTAGTTCCATTTTTCTATCACCAGCTTGTGAGTTGTGGGGTACTTACCTTTGAAGTAATTGAGGTGATTTGTGTCCTTTGGAGGTGGATCTTTATAGAGCCATTGGTTGATGTTGGATGTCATTTCCTGGCTACTCAAAGTACCACTTGAGATAAAAGTGGTAGGACCAAATTGTAGCGGCTTGGTTGTCTTTTTTTTTGTCTTGCTTGGATTAGGTTGGTGACCTTGAGTGTGTGGATCAACTGGTAATGCTCCAACTACAAAGGCATCAGATAAACTATACTCACCACAACCTTTGTTGTTGATCTTGACCATGGAAAGGGTGGAGAAAAGGATTATTTCTAGGTTTGAGTGGGTTTGAGATGAACTGGTGATAGAGGTGCCAATGTAGATCTTGGGATAGTGATTGGAATGTGGGAAGGATGTTTCCAACACATTGTAGTATGTGAAGGGCTTGGGATCTACGCGGATGGTGAGCTCAGTGCTGTTATATGGGATCTTGATGCACTAATGGTAGGTTGAGGGGATGGCTTGCATAGAATGAATCCATGGGCATCCAAGGAGGATGTTGAAGGGAAGGTCAAGATCAACAACATGGTATATTGTATCTTGGATAATAGGGCCCACTTGAATGGGCAATGAAATGGTGCCTGCTAAAGTCCGTTCTAGATTGTCATATGCCTTTATTGTGATGACATCATTTGTTATATCAGCTTCAGTGCAACCCAACTATTTTATGAATTTTAGAGTACACAAATTTAGGGCCGAACCATTATCTATCATGACACGTTTGATAGCAAAATGTTTAATCATGACAACAATGCAGAGTGGCATATTATGATCAATTTCTTCAGAGGGAACATCTATTTTTTTAAAGGAGACCCCACAAGATGAAGATAGATGTCCAAAAAGGTTCTGAAATTCAGTCAGGTTGATGTCACTGGGAACATGAGATTCTTGCAGGGCTTTATTGAGGATCTCTTGATAGGTGGGTGAAGTGCGGAGAATATCCAGGATGGAAATTTGGGCGGGAGTATTCCCTAGGTGTTCCAAAATGTTGTATTGGGTACTAGCAAATGGAAGGGTGCTTGCACCTATGATGGTTATTCTACCTCTACAAGTGGTGACCGTGCATTGGTTATCGACACCCTTGACATGGATGACTTTGATAGAGGACTAGACTTGGGATATGCAGCCGATGAGATTATCATAGTTGATATATGCATTTGTATAATATTTTCTATCTTCATTTTCTCCTTGCTTACCCTTCCCCTGGTCGGAGGATTGAGTAGGATTGCTTGGGCCTTTACCTGAGGTGTGTTCAGGAAATGCATTTTGATAGATTTTAAGGCCTACATTTGGTGATGGTTGGGTAGGAGAGTCCACTTCGATCTCCTTGAGGGTGGTATGTCCCTTAACTTTATGGTAATCACAATACTCATTGTCTTTATACCAGGGGGGATTAGGTGTTGAGTCATCAAATGGCTGTCTTTGGGTACACAACTTGGTTAGCTTGGACTAGCTTGTGGAAGATGACATCTATGGGTTCACCCAAAGGGGTAAACGTGCATTGTGGCATGTTTTGAGCATGAGGTCTTTGTTGTCCATGTGGGAGTGATATGGAATTTGTCTAATTCATAGGACCTTGATAGTTGGGTTGATATGATGCCCCTGGAGGGGGATAGATAGGCAGGCCTTGAGGGCATGTGATTTTATGATATGTTGGTTGGTGATATGTGGGAGTGGGCTATTGATACATGAGAGGAGGTTAAGGATATACTAGCGGTGCTTACTGATAAGTTTGATTGGGTGTATTGGGACTGGCTACCATGACCTGAACGTGTTTGGTGTCAGTGGCTCTGTTAGTTAATGCATTCTTATTCTTGTTCCAGTACTGTGATCAATTGTTATTATGTTTTTTAGGTTGGGATTCTTTGTAGTGCTTGATGGCACCATCTTCTATGAGACCTCGCTTAAGGTCCATGCCTTTGATTCTGATGTATTGATAAGTTTGTATGCAATTCATGCACATGTGATAGGAAAGCTTAGGATGAAGGTTGTTAATGAAGATTTTGATAAGATGTTGCTTAGGAGGATGATACGAAAACCTTGTAGTAAGCCCTTGCCAACGCGGAAGGTAATTGGCCAGGCTCTCTCCTCCTTTTTGTTTGGAATTGCATAGATCAAGGAGTGAGAGTTCATTTTTGACATTATGTGCGTATTGGGCCACAAACTTTTCAGATAGTTCAGCGAAAGTGGAGAGTGTGCCTTATGGGATTTTGTAGAACCACTCAAGATCAGTTCCTCCTAAGCTTTTTGGAAAGAGTCTCATGAGAAAGTTATTTTTATAGGCCACTTCTTGACATGCCATGTAAAATTCTTTCACGTGGCTAATAGGATCTCCCTTCCCCTGATATTTAAATTTTTTTGGGTGTCTCAAAGTGTTTGGGGAAGGGTATGTAAGTGATAGATCAATCAAGTGGGTAAGGGCACACTTATTCAAACTTGAATATCTTAGCCTTGGTCCGTTCTTTTAGCTCTTTGAGAGAATTCTTCATTTCCTCCCATTCATGGTTGATTTGCGGGGGAGGATTATTGGTTGTGATTGTATGGGTTCCCTGAACCTGATATGGATCAAATGGAAAATATGGAGGATTCTATGGAGGATATTGTGGTGTTTGATATGATGGTTTTTGGTCAGCATATATGGGTTGTTGTGGTGGAAGCTGCGGCTAAGGGGAATATTGTTGTGGAGGAGGTGGAGACACTTGATAAGGTTGTTGCAACTGCTGGAAGTATACTTGTATTTTCTGCGGCATTGGATAATTGGGCTGAACCTATTGTGCACTTGCATGGGGTGGAGGATAAGTGTTTTGTAGTGGAATGCCCCTAGTGGTTGTAGCAAGGTAATTGGGGTTATTGGGAACACTAAATTATGGTGGTGGTGGAATGGTTTGTGATGCAACAGAGGATGACATGACTAGGTAGTTGACAGAATGAGTTTGCCGTTGTTGTGTGGGTTGGATGAAAAGATTAACAAAATATTACGATGGTTGTGACATGAAAGGATTTTCCCCCTGCATTTGTGGTTGCAGATGTTGCATAACTTGGAGGGCAGATTGCACAGCTGTGAAGGGGTTGATTTGTTGCTATTGTGCTTGGGATGTGAATGGTTTGGTAATTTTTTGCTGTGGTTTTTGGTGTTGAGATGGTTGTTGGATGGATTGATATTGTTAGATAGGATGTTTCTATTGGATGGAATGTTGCTGGATTGGTTGTTGTTGTTGGATGGAATGTTGCTGGATTGGTTGTTGTTGTTGGATAGGTTGTTGTTGTTGTTGGATAGGTTGCTACTAGATTAGTTGTTGTTGTTGTTGCTGTTAGATAGGTTGGATGGGAATTTGGGGTATGATGAAGGGATTAGTAGATGGTTGTTGCATGGGAGGATTTATATTGGTTTACATTTGTGGCAAAATTGTTGGCACATGTTTTGGTTGCATTGGTAGTGGAACGGGGAAGGTGGACCCTTGCAGAAATAAGGGTTGGTTATAGGAGTTGGTAGGTGGCATGCCTGTAGTGAATAAAGGTGGAATAGGCATGGAGACTTGGGTGCTTTGATGTTCCAAACTAGTTGTTGCACTTTGAATGGGTTCAGTAGGTATGGGTGGAATTGTGGCTTGTTGCGTGTTGATTGGTGGTGGTGGAAATTGCACCACAAATGTTGGGAATGTTTGCAAAAATGGAGCAGCCATGGATGGAGGAGGTACTTGCATAGTGATGGGGGGTTTTTCTTGTGCTACTAATGTTGGATCAAGAGGCGGGGCTCCTGAGGTAGATGAAGGTGTCGTGTGCATGATGGAGGGGTGGATGGAAGGTTGGAATACTTGCGCGATAAGTGTTCCCACTTGCAGAGATCGCTGGAGTGTATCAAAAAATTTGTTTCTAGTGGGAGGATAATGTTCCCCTAGAGGTGCCATAGGTCATTGTGATGAGTGTGGCTATAATCCAAGGTGGGAGTTGAAGTCCTTATTGCTGAATGTCCAAGAGTACCTGATTGTTGTTACATCCACTCATGGCGTTCACCATGTGGACATGTCCTGGATGATTGATAAATGTTTCTATGGTACTCATGGTAGGAGTCTCATTACTATCTACCCAGATGTGTTCAATTTGTTCATTGGGCTAAGGCACATAGGTAACCATGATGTTAGTGTTGTCAATCATAGGATTAGATGAACTAGCGGCAAGATTGGGGTCCATGTTCTTCCTCTTCTTAATGGATCTTGTGATAGGTGGCATGAAATGACTACCCTAAGGGGATATGAGATGCTAGATGTAATGCAACGATGCGCTTAGGAAACTAAGGATGATGATGCTAAGACTAGGATGTGTTTAGGATGATGAATATGCTCCTACGGATTAAGGATGACTTGATGTATGCAAGGATTAAGGGTTGCTTTCCCTAGTGTAAGATCAAAAGGATATGATTGTCTACCTAAGATAGACTTGTCATCTTTAGTGGATGGGATTCTCTATTGATACAAACCAACCTTTTGATGAAGGTGATGAGGTTGCAAAGGCAAAGGGGATTATCCTAAACAATGCTTAGTTTAAGGACATTCAAGGATGGGGTTTGATTAAGATGTAGGTTCTAAGAAACTCAAAATGGGATGCAATACCAAGTGAAAGATGTGATCAAGGATTCTTTGGATGATGATTAAGATGAAACTAGGCTGATTAGGATTGATTTCGATTAATGCAGGATTATGTTGGGATGAGTTTGTGATGTGTTTCTAAAGATGACAACCTAAGGAGGGGGGTCCTAAAATGAAAGCTAAGTGAGCTTAAGAAGAGGAGGAATGTGTGTTTGTTGTGGTGGACCAGCTAGTCATATTGTTCAAGCTTGATAAAGGCAGTGTTTAGGTGATATTTTCTCATGAAGAAAGAAATCTTGTTGTTGTATATCACTTTGCCAAGTTTATCCCATGCGAGGGTTTCTTGTTTGATGGAGTCAATGGTGTGTTGATATTTGGTAGCTTCTCAGGTTGTATTCTTCTGTTCTCTATGCATGGGGGGTAATGGATTTTTTGCCTTTTTATGCTTCTTAGAATTGGTCATGTCCTATAAACAGATTTGATTTGGGATGAGCAATTGGAAGTGCTCACAAAAGATTAAATTTTGAAGATTGGAGCTCACGATAATCTGCAAAAGGATGTTGTTTTGATGACTTGGCACAAGTTTGATTTCATTCTAATTTTCAATAGGTTTATTCCATGGAAAGAACCAATTTCAACATAGTCCAACTAGAAAATAACAAGCATGTGTCTGGAAAACAATCTGACAAGGGACAAAGCAACCTTGAAGGATACAAGCAAATGACAAATTTGAATGTTGGGTATTCCATTTGTGTTTTGGATTTTCCAATGTTTTTCAAACACTTCAAGCACAAATGTACCTAAGGAATTGATATAGCATGAAAATACTTTCTCATAAGATTAGGCACACACGCAAAAGCTAATCAGAATATGACCATCACCAAGCACGCAATGACTCCAGTCATGATGCCGTATTATCCAGTTCCAAATGCTCAGGGTGGCATGAATGTACAAGTGATCTTGGGGAAGTTACTATCTTCCTTGCACAAGCATTATCACCTTTTGAGGGTGTTCCAGGTAGATTCTAAGCCTAGAGTGTTTAGTATGGTTCTCCATTCAATTGTATCCTCTATGTTTATGCAATCATGATTAAGGCGTATAGCGCCATAAAGCATAGTGACAAAAGTGGTCATGTAAACATGATTGAGACTGCGAGGCTGCACTTAAGTTAGACAAGAGCCGAATATAATCTCAAATGCCAATCAAATCTTGAGGCTTTAACCCCAAGGAGTAAATTTGATTAACGTGAGTTAGAGTGGTGTGGCTTACACCTCGTTCTCACATGGGTCATTCCGGGGAGATTTTTTCATCAACCGATAGGCCCATATAAAGGATTAATTTGAAAAGCATGGATTAGCGATGAGAGGGGTCTAGATATCTAATTTTCCACAAGGGGAAAAGAGCATACTCTCCTACCCAATATCATTTTCTCCTAGACATGCTAGACATGTTTGTTCTTTCCCAAATGATTTAATTATTTAACACAAAGCAAGTGTGTCTAGGTTTTTGATCTTCCCAAAAGGGAAGAGAGCATAATCCCCTAACACTTGCTTTTACTTAGACAATAAAATCTCACTAATTATGCTAGGTGCCTAATAAAAATTAAAGAAAACACAATCATTTGGTTGATTTTGGAGTAAGGCAACCTACAAGACAAATGTGAGTAGTCTTTTGAACTTGTCTTTGACAAGCGGTGCTGCAAGACAATTGGTTAGTAGTTTCAATTTTAGCCTTTGACAAGCATTGAAAACACAAAAAACCACTTAACAATTGTTAGCAAATGATAAAAAAAATTTGATAGAGCGCAGACATTGATTCAGGGCACAGATACTGGTTCTATGTTTTAGCTTAAAAATGATAGAATGCAGGAAAATAGGCTAGAAAACATAGGAAACCAAAAAATTGCTATACCAGTCAGAGACGCCAATTTGTGAAACATAGACGCTGACTGATGTTTTTCTAAACTGGCATTTGCGCAGACACTGAAACCTGAATCTGCATTTCCGCAAATGCTGCTATACCTGCAAGTTCACAAAAACACAAGAAAAACAACAAAAAAGTTACTTTTTCTTCCTTCTTAGTCTTTAATTTGATCAAATTTAGCCATTTGAGATTTTCCAAACAATGAAAAGCTAGTATTCTTTGATAATTCTTCAAGATTCATTCCCTTAATGAAAATTTGGCATTATAACTGCTTATAAAATGAATCTCTGTTAAAAAATAGAATGCTCAAATATTAAAAAGCAGTGGGAAAGATAGTAAATCTTGAAAAACTGAAAAGTTATGTTTGGAAAGCTCCAAATATCAGTACCATGCGAAAATGCCAGTTCAAGTCGTAGATGCTGGTTCAACGCAGATGCTGAATTACAATGCATAGAGAAACAACTTTTGTGCAGATGCCTCTGCATAAAATGCAGATGCTGATCCATGTGTTTGGCAAAATTTGAAGAAAAAAGACAAGAATTTAGAAATATTTAGGGACGTGGGTCCCACCAGGTGTGCTAGAATGTAGTATGGAGAAATCTTCAACCTGTTGGGAGAAAGGTCAAACATAAAACATTAGTGGGTTAGCACATAGAATTCATGAAATAAGAAAGAAACCAAACAAGACCTCAACATAACATCAGATTGAGCTAAAAATAAGTAAATTGCACCCTATTCTACTTATTTGATTTTCTCTTTTTGATTGGATGTAGGTGTTCTCTCTCAAACAAAAATGGATCAAAACCCAAATGCAATGCAATTATGAATGCAAGATTGGATGAAAAGAAGAGATTCAAGACCTAGTATGAAGAACTAGTCTCAAATTCTTCTCAAAGATGATATTCCAAACTATGAAAATGATATGCAAGACAATTGAAAGAAAATATGATTCATTATCCATTAGCCTAGCATGTGAATTCTAAGTGATTTAAGCATGAAGAGCATATGAGCATGAAAATAACTCTAAAAATCTAGAGCTATGTTAGCATAATAACAATGCAAAATGAGAGATGAAAAATGAAGAGGAGAAGGCCTCTATTTATAGAATTTTGGGAGAGAAGAGGAGGGTTTGGATGAGGTGGCATCTATGTGGCATCCTTATAAGAGCTACATAACGGATACATAGGCTTGAAAGGATGGCCAATTTTGGGTCAAACTTGGCATTAAATATTGAGTGGCTCAATATTTCCAAGTGGGAGACAAACTTGTAAGAAGAATTTAAGAGGGATGGGTGCCCATTTTGGAGAGAATTTCCCCTTGTGGGTGAGCATTCCATTAGCCTTAAAAAGGTTAGGAATCACCCTTTAAGTATGAATCAGAGGACAGTTAGGTAGGGAAGCGTGCTTAGGAAATGAGGTTATGGGAGTAGAGTAGGAATAGGGTAGGCTTAGGGTAGGTCTCTAGGTTGGATTAATAGGTTCCTAGCTAGGGTTTAGATCATAATTCAAATTAGATTTGAATAAATCATAGTTTAGAAGAATTAGGAATATGGGGGAATTTTAATAAATATGAATTTATTAAAAAGGGGAATTTTGTGAGGTAAATGTATTTAAATAAAATACATTGGAATATTATTTGATCATTGATAAATACTAATTATGAAGCTATTTAATTGATTAAATTAAATAGTTAGAGGAATAAGAGGGAAAATAATATTAATAATAATATTAATATTTTTGGACGTCTACACTTATTATATGCATATTCTTTTACTTTGAAGAATACTTTCCTTCAATAGGTAAAGTAGTATGGGACATAAGAAAACCAGTCACCATACAGATTTGTGAGCACATAGAATCATTAGGTACAGATTTTGATATCTTAATGAATGAATATTTCAAAGAATTTAAGGAAAATATGCAAGAAAGAACAAGGATACCAGAGAGTTTGATAGAAGAAAACAAGGATGATATATGCTTTATGGTAGATACTGATTTTACTTATATCAAACCAGTAGTACCTAGAAAATCCTGGGTATCACCACTAGATTACGAAATCCAAATAGGACAAGCTACAAAATGCATCAAGGAACTATTGAATGAACCATTGGACAACAAGAAAACAAGATTTAGAACATATGAAGAAGCCAAACTAAAAATAAAGTCAGATCTTGTTGTTAATAAAGTTGTAAACAAGAAGAACAAAATGATAAAGGATTTAATGAAGAAATTGGCAATTACTAAAGAAGGTGAAGAGGAAACAAAAGGAAAAGAGGAAGAAACTGAGGGCTAGCCACCCATCAGTGAAGATACATAAAGGAATGATTCAAAGGCTACACAGTCAGATTCACCACCTCCTCCTCCACCTAAGAAATCAAGGACAACAATTGCTTCAAGGACAAGAAGCCAAACAGTAAAGGAAGCAACTCCTTCACCGTTGAAGAAAGGGAGAGAAAGAACCTACAAGAGGAAACCAGTCTCACCAAAGGGGAAAAAAACCAAAAGGAGGAAGTTGGTTAGGAAAAAAGAAGATTTAGATGACTCAGCTATGGATGAAGCTGACACAGAATTACAAAAAGGGAAAGAACCCTTGATCTATAAAACCATTGATGAAATATGTAAAAACATTTCAAAATCACAATCTATTTCAGATCCGAATATTAGGAAATGGTTGAAACTTAATCCAGAGGATCAAAATAAAATTGAAGAAGCTATAATAGTTAAAATGTGCATACATAATTATGTTGCACTCCAATTCAAGGAATATGAATTACCCAAGGAGTTAACAAACAGATTGTCTACGAGATGGACATTTTCACTTCATAAAGAAAAAGAGATAAGAGAAAGAGTACTTGTTACTCTTATACCTTCTAATTCAAAGAAGGAAGAGATATATGAAATGATGAAAAAATATGAAAAGGAGTTCTGACCCAAAATGAGAGCATACAAATTTCTTAAAGGGAAGCTAATTGAGCTAGATCAGGATAGCATTAAGAAGTGGTGTAAAATACTCAATAAGACCACTAAGGAAGCTAGCCTAGAGAAAGAACACATCATCATTAGAGATGCACAAAGTGATTCATCAATTGAATTGGATAGAGAAGAGAGTGATACAACATGAAAAAATAATACTAAAGTTTCAGATGAGGTATGGCCTGACACTACTCTTGACAACACACAAGGTGAAGAAAGCCACATTCCACCAAGCCCAATTCATATTAACTTGAATGATGAAGCAGAGGTTACCAAAGAAGAATTGACAATAAAAGGTAACATAAATGAGGATTTCAATGATGAAACATGGTTGGATAATATAGTTAATGATAATATAGGAAAAGACCCTATAGAAGAGGTGTAAAAATATGAAGATGTCACTATTGCACAAGGTGATACCGATGGACAGGGCACACTTATTGACACTGCAGAGATAAATACTCTGACCAACATGCGAATATTGATAGAAGCTATTGATATTAGCTCTAGTCAGGAGAAATCATCTAAGAAAGATGATAACATACCCGAGGACACGAGTAATGACAAAATTAAAGATGCATTAGACACACAAAAGGATATAGACATAGAGATGACGGATGCAACCGAAACTCAACAAAAGTTGTATATTGAAAAGGACAAAGGAGAAGATACTAACAAGGATGAAACATTGAGAAAGGATGAAGAAAAAGAAAAGAGTGAAGAAGTTAAGAAAGATGATAACATGAAGGAAAAGGAAGAAAAATCTATTGATACACCCAAGGCCACTGAAGAGATGTCTTCACACAACCAACATGTGGAATCTGAATAGAAGCAACAAGAAGCTTCATCTTCTTGACCTTCACCTACCAAATCAATCCAATCTCAAGATCTACAACTGGTAGTTCACCAGTTCGTCTCCCAACAAAAGAAGAAGAAGATGAAAGTAATAAAGAAAGATATTTTGGGTGTAACACTTGATGAGGTGATCAAAATACCCAAGTGGGATGCATCAACTTTAGATGCTGAAACACTTCAAAATTTTGGAGTGATGTGTTAAATAAAATCCCTATAGGAGAAAATTAGAAAAGCACATAGGGAAGCCCAAGCACTTGAAAAAGGTAGGGATATACTACAACAACTTGTTCTTGAGGTAAAAGTTGAAAATGACATATCAGTCATGCAACAAATTTTAGTTCTTACCGATGCCATCACCACTCAAAGTGTAGATGCAGAGAAGGTAATGGAAGAATGGGCAGAGAAGAAGTATCAACACAAACTAGTTGAGAAGATCAGCCAAGAAGTGGTAGAAAACAAGGTAAAGATCTCTAAATTAGCAATTCAATTAGAACCAATGATTGTAGAAGCTATTACCTTAGTTCAAAAAATGTGCACACTTGACAATTTCACAAAAGGGAATGGTGAAAAGTTGTCCCAATTAGATTTAGATCTGACAGCAAGTGCACAAAGTTTTTAACCTTTGATGCAAATGCAATAAAGTTGCATCATGAAAAGATCACAAAGGTAAATAGGTTAAGACACAAAATATGGGATGTAGAGACACAATTTAGGAATGAGGTTACCGAGTTGTAGGCTCACATATTTCCAAACCTCACTACTCTACAACAACACATTACAGAAGCAAGGAATCTGATCTCGACCCCGGAGATTATTGTGGTAGACAACATCTATGATATGCATGTGAGGATATCACTTGAGCACATGGCTCTAGAAAATTTGAAGGACAAATGGAAGAAGATGATGGAGGAAATCAAAGCCTCACACTCCCACATTTTTGACAAGTTGTAAGTACCTTTGCCTTTATTATCAAAAAAGGAGGAATGAATGCATGTGCATATGTGCAATATAATACATTAGTAGGATGAAAGTACATGTATATTATATGTACATTATACCATATATCTCAGCAAAAAAGGGAAACAAAAAAGGGGAAGGAAATTCTATGTATATACACTTACACTTACTGGCATATGCATAGGGGGAGTCATTTAATGACTAAAGAAAGAAAACAAAGGAGTATACACATGTGTACATACTAATACATTAAGTATGTTGCACATATCAGTTTTTGATACTAATGTCAAAGGGGGAGATTGATGACATTAAGTTTTTCCATTAGTATTGCAAAGTAAAATCATAGCAGAGATCATCGGTATAGGCAATACCCAAAACATAGCATATTTCCTTACCCGATGAGATGATAATGCTTGTCATGAAAATACTAAGTATAAAATTACCCAACAAACACTAACAAGTGTTGAACTGATGACAAAGCATAAAGGACATCACTGATGGTATAGTTTTATGAACATCGCTGACAGATCAGAAAAGGCAAGGAACCCGATGATCAGTTCAATATAGGGACATCGATGGAGCAGAAGCCCACCAGAGAAAATAATGAAAGAAACCTGTTAGGCTGATAGAGAAGCCTGAGTATCAGAACTGATAGACAATTACAGAACCTGTAAATAGTGGATCTGACTTTCCACGTCAAATAAAACATTTTAATTCTATTTATAGAGTTTTAATTTGTTTTAAATCATTACTTGAGGGTCAAGCAAGTATATTTTAATTGTTTTGAAGCATCCCAATGGATCTAAAACATAACTAACTAAAGATCAAGGTCAAGTTGTAAACCTTGGATCTAGAGTTAACTTGAAAAGTGTGAATCAAGAATGGACCTAGAAAATAGTATATATAGATGTTCAATCATTGGTAATAAAGAAGTAAGAAAATAATTGTAGCCACAAAGAGCATCTAAGAAGCAGAAGTGAATTCATGCAAAGTTCAAAAATAGATCATATCAATTCTCAAGGACACAGACAAGGCTACCGATGAGCAGAGACAAGGTATCATTTAATCACTCAAGGTGATTACATATACAATGTAAGCTTTATAGAATCTATTATCAGCAATTAGAGATTGCATATACTATCAGATCAACATTTATAATGTAGTTGCATTCTAACAAGTGAATCACATCAGAAATCCTTTAGTAGATGGCAGACTTAACAGTTCTTGACAAACCTCTTAACAAAGTGCACACCTAACGGTGTTTCTAAAGCTTCAAAAAAAGTAGATCCTAATAGGTCTCCACTCTTATACTCCTAATAGGGTATATCATCAGAAGTGATCAAATTGTAAGCCTTAACCAGCTTCCTTCTTATCTACAGATAGTGAAGTTTTGTGGGTGACATCCTCACCGCAGTTTTTACTTCCTAACAAGAGTTTTCTGTGATATCATATCTTGTGTTATGTGTTATTTACTTTCATGTATATTTATTTAATGTTTACACATGTAAAGAACTTATGTTATGATTTCACATACATAAAGAAAGATGAACAGATAGATAGGTGAATATACAAATCTAATGACACAAAGGTTAATGGGATAATTACATAAAAGTTTTAGAGGTATTGATTCACCCCTCCCCTCTTAGGACATCATTCCAGTAATTCCAACAACATACCCATGACATATTATCTATTGTTGTAACTTCGCCTAAAGATAATGCAATTCTTTTTTTCTTTTTCTTTACATATTCTTTTTCAACCTCGACAAGACAAATTTCCCATTGACCAATGACTGTTAGGATATTTAGGAACTTTCAAAAAGTGTAATAAAGAACCTATTTGTGGGTAGTCTATCATAGCATGTGCTCTACTCAAAATATTAAAAATAACACTTAACTAAATAGATTTTCCCAGTTGTTCTACTTCCATTTCTTTTTCAAAAATTAGCTTCAATAGAACTTTTAACTTCAATAGGCTTCATTTGTATTTTCTTATGCCAATAAAATTCTTGTACATTCTTAACATGCTAACATTGCTTCTTTTTTTTCCATCTTATCACCCATTTTTCAAATCCATCTATGATTTGTTTTTTCCTAAACTTTACTGATATGCTTTTCTTTGTTGTCAAGTTTTAGCTGCAACCTCTTTTCCTTATTTTATTTCCAATCACAAATCTCACACCTACATTCTATTGGAGGATTACCTTCAATTGGATTCTCCACTGGTTCAATGAATGGACATTTTGACACCTAATCAATTTTAAAATTCCTTGACATATCCCACTCCCGATCCTTTCTTGATTTGGATTTTCTTTTCCCCTTCTATGCTTCATCAAAATCTATGGCATTCTCATCCAAGCCGATCATATTATTCCAGCTATCCTAGATATAAATGAGAGAATATTATTCAAGTTCATCATGATCTGAGATATCAGGTTTACCGCCTTCCTTAATATGTAGTGTAGTTTGTGAATCTTGTACTTGTACTTGTAATTTTGATGATGTACCTTCTTGATTTTCACCACAAACATTGCCAATACCAAATTACAAAGATAAGGTTCTATATTTTTTTGGCCTCTCTTGGTCTTCCCCACATTCAAGAGTCCTACTCTTCTTCCTATTTGACATCTCTAATGAAATAAAGACTGCAAAAAAATATCTACTTGTTTAAGAATCAATAATAGACTATATGATTCATTGGACCTACAACCTATAATCTAGATGTATGAGGTATCTTGGGTGACTAATGACGGTCCCCAATCAATAAGAATGAACTCAAAATTGCAAACATATAGAGCTGAATTCAGAATAATATTATAACACTTGAAAAAATGATCACTTACCTTAAGGCCACTAGAAGTCACCAATGCAGCCAACAACAATGGTTGTTCCTAGTCTGAAACTTCTCTATCGATCCAAATTGAGAGCTTTGAATCGACCACATTGTGTAGAAATAAATATGATATTTGATTATATTTATACCAATCCTTATTTGGAGAATTTGGTGGGAATTTTATAGGGGATACAAGTATTTGGTTAATCTTTCTTAATTATAACACATCTTATGTAATTTTCTAGGAGATTATTGGCTGTCCAATTAATTGGCAATTATGATAGAGTTGGCAAAAAATTCCATTGAATTTACTGTGTGGAAAACATAGATTCTATTGGCAAAATCTTGATAGAGATACAATTGATTACATATAAATATGAGCGATTGGACAATGCATTTGACCGAGTATTTATAAAGTTGGGGCAAAATGACCACCCCGATTAGTACAATTTATTCTCCAATTTCCAGGTCACCGATGTGAAATATTCGCCAATTAGTTAATATTCGCCACTAAAGTATACATTGTTGAGGAATTCCAAAGGAAGAGAAAAGGCAAGACCGTGTGCCACTATATCCCTATTTAATAACTAATAAAATATAGTTTTATTGCACTATCTTAAGGTATTCTATCATGTGGAGTTGCTCTATGTAAACAAAACCACTTGGATATTATGGGTTGTTAATGTGCTTGCTATGTATTCATGTTATATATCAATGAGTTTCTTTATACTTTGTCACATGAACCAACATGTTTGTAAATGTTAATCTTTAAGTTTTTGTTGATTATTTAGTGTCCACACTTAGTCATTTATTCAAACAGTATAGGCCGAGCTACCCGGCAAGTCATTGCTAAGCAGAAAAAATCATATATGTCGAGCTATCTAGAAATTTCACGCTGAGCACCAGAGACTTCAGTGCTGAGCAAGAAAATTTTGACATACTTGTCAGATATGACACAAACTTTAAGGTAATATGTTTGGGCCGACTTATGGGTGTTTTGGGCTGACATATGTGAAGCATTTAATATTCTCTATAGAGTTAATTATGCATTTAATTGTTTTATCCTATGCGTGGCATGTAGCCAATCAAAAAATTGGAATGCCTAGGAGGCATAAGTTTTATTTTGATCATTGATCTAGATCTATTCGCCAGATTTGAAAAGTATAATAAGATTGCTTCTTACTCTAATTATATGAGCAATTGTAGAGTACAAAGAGAAGGTGCAATACATAAATGAGAGATGTGTGAAGGGCTGTTTTGATAAGAAGCATAGATCTAGCATAGTAGAAGAGCATTGAGCAACAGAGTAAGGAAATATCAAATTATAAGATTAGAAAAGGAATTATAAAGAGGAGATCCATTATCAACATCAGAGTGCATATCAAAGGATCATATCTTGAGACATTCTAACAAGTGTATCAGGTGAAATATCTTAATAGAGTGGTTCTAAAAGACCTTTCTAAATCTCTTAGCAGAGTGCTTACTTTACTGTAAGTTGAAATCCTTTCACAAGACAGATTGTAATGATCTAAAGCTCTTAACCAGGCAAACCTTTAACCAGGTAGATTGCATATTGTGATCAAACTTTTGTATCCCTAACAGGCACACTTTATTGCTGCAGTAGTTAAGAATTTGTGGGTGTCATCCCCACCCCTATTTTACCTATTTGGGTTTCTGGGTTACCAAAATCTATGTATTGTGTTATTCATTTACTGTCATGGATGCTACTAGATGTTAGATAGATTACATATTTATATGTTTATAGATTAATTTGTTTTAAAGTGATTAAAGTTCAAGATCTGATTCACCCCCCCTCTCAGTATCTTGCTTTCCCAATATTGTTTTTCCAACAATTGGTATCAAAGCTTCGTTCTCCTACAAAAGGTTTTAAACAGTTTGAGAGTACAGATCTGGAGATGGAGATTTACAGATTGGGTAAAGTCATTGAGAATCAAGAGATTGAAATTTAGCTAGCATTACATCAGCTTGAGATAGCTAGACAAGAATTGAGGACGTCATTGACATCTAGGAAAGATTTGGCCAAAAAAATGAATGATACTCATTATCAGGAAGAAGACACTATAAATCTATTTTAGAATGGAGATTCTACTGAGAGTGATGCAGAAATTGCAGATCTACTGGAAAAGAACAATGTATTGTGTGAAGAAGTCAGGAACCTGAAAAGAGATCTAGAAATGCAGACAGTAAGACTATGTGAAGTAGTGGAACAAAAGAAGAAAGATAAAGATGGAAAAGCTATGGCTGAAGAAGATAAAAGAGTGATAATGGCCAGGCTTGATGAAAGGACACATGATGTGCAAATGATGACAAACAATCAGGTTGACATGGAAAATCAACTATTACTTGCGAATCAGGAGATCAGTAGGAAAGGCATGGAAATTGTGAATCTAAGATCTGAGAACAGTCAATTGAAAGATTATTTGAGATCTAAGAAAGAACTGAATGAAAGGTTAAGTAAACCTAATGAAGCTTTGACTCATTTTGAGAATCTGATGGAAGCACCAAGGAGACCAAAAGATTCTTCTAGATTAGGTCACACTAAACAAAAAACATCTACTGAGAAAGGATAATCATCAAAGACTGGTGAAAAGAGGAATGCAAAGAAAAAGAGAAAAAAACCTGTATGCCACCACTATGGAAAGCCAGGACACACTACAAACATTTTCCAAAGAAAGAATGGTAAGTCCAAACCTAAACCTAAGTTCAATGGTTATTGCTTTAACTATAAGAAATTTGGACATAAAGCACATGAATGTTGGGCTAAGGTAAATGATGCACCTCCCACATCAAGAATCAATGGATATTGTTACAATTGTCAAAAATTTGGACATAAGGCACAAGATTGCAGATCTAATGCTAAATAACAATGGACATCAAAGACACAAGAATAAGCACCAAGAAACTTGGAAACACTTACAATTGGGATTATAACACAAGAAAAAGTTGTCATTACTGTGAAGAGTATGGACATGCACCTGAAGATTGCATAAAGAAACATTTTAGAGGAAGATCTAAGAGTTGGATGAATTGAAGCCTAGTTTGTTTTGCTTGTTTGAAAATTGGTCATACCAAGAGAGAGTGCAAGAAAAGAGTACCTGCTCCTACTATTGAGGAAATTAGAGCAAAGATGAACTAGACATGGGTAAGGAAAATAGAACTGAGCAACTATGAAACTACTAAAGCTGAGGTCACCCAATCTAATGGATTAGGTGATCACACAATCTCAAACTAAGTATAAGAGGTACGTAAGGAACTGTATTTAGATTTCATATCTTACATCAGTTCCTAACATATACTGTGCCAAAGTCCATATCTGCATATGATAAGATGCATTAGGACATATTTCAAAGTTAAAGTACCAAGAAAAGTAATCTAAGCACTAGAGGTGTCAAGAATTAGTATTATACTAAGACTGAGCTCATCAGCATATATGCTGAGCTAGTTTGGATTGTGACCGAGAGATTGTCAGAGTCGGTCAAGGACAACTATTTTGCACTAAATCCAATAGACAACATTTACTGCAAACCTACCTCGAAGCCTATAAAGGAATGAACCATTCATGATTCATTTCACCTTGTGATTTGATATTTATTGAAGTTTTGAAGAATTTGTGAACTTGATTTCAGTAGATATTGTCAAAGAGTTATATAGCGTGTCATCAGCCATTTAGTAAAAGTGTGAGCTTCGACAGTTGGTGAGGTATGCTATTCTCATCTTTGAAACCCTTTTATCTTGAAATCATGGCTGCTAGTTTGTCTACACCAATTAAGGGAATGGAAAAGGCATAGAGGGAAGTTCAATTGGTGAGGAGCGACACCTGTGTACCATCCAACTTTCGAGCCGTTCCTGAGAGTTCTATCAAAGGTGATCTGACTGCAGCCCTATCTTCGATCCCTTTGAAGGTACTTATGATTCATGACATTAAGGCATGTTACATGTGTAAAATCAGTGAAGTTGGAGACCACAATCTGAGGGAATCCTATGGGAAACTATGTACAGATGGATTCCTAAAACTTGAACACAATCATCTAGCCGAGCGAGGGTTAACTTGAGCCCTAGAGTTTCCGAGGAATTTCAGGGAAGAATGGATCAAAATTGTTCGTAGCAGGGTACATGATATGAGAATTTGGTTGGAGAATGGACCAGTAAAGATTACCAAGGATATCATACATCATGTAATTGGTTACCCTACAATCAACGGGAAAAGGACCATGAAATGCCAGAGTAAAGAAGACATAGAGAAGGTCACTAAAGCTGTATGAAACAAGAGAGGAATGACTATTTCCACCATCAAATATTTGGAACTTGATTTTTCTATGAGGGTTATAGCTCACAAGTTCTATCAATTGAGACAACTGGATAGTGTTCCTTGCATTGCATTAGACCAAGCATGTAAAATCATAAAAAAGGATCACACATACGACCTGGCTGAGCTACGATTAACACAACTTTCTAAGAACCTTGAATCAATCAAGAAAGTGAAGAATTCTATGTGTAAGTTTAGATCCTTTCTTGTATGCATATTTTTCTATGTTCAAAAGACTTTTCCTACCTATGGAGACATAGTGTGGAAAAAAGATAGTCCTATCACACAACATATAAATATACTGATTCAACAGTTAGGTGATAATTTTAATAATATGATGGGAACATACTTTGTGGAGTTCAAGAAAAGTATGAGACTGAGAAGAAAAATTCCTAGTTCATTAGTGGAATAACATTATGAGGATGTGTGTTTTCTAGTCGACACAGATTACACTTATGTTTAGGCTATAGTACCTAGGGTATCATGGTTAAGGCCATTACCTTATGAAGTAAACATAGATGAAACATATACAGCCATAACAACCTTACTAGCAGAGGAAATTGATAGTAATGCTAAATGTTTTGGTAATTATGAAGAAGCCAAGGCCAAAATTTCTATGAACCTAAAGGCTGGCACCATGGAAAGAAAGAGGAAAAAGATTGTCAAGAATCTGAAAAAGATGGTTGGCATTGCAAGTGATGAGGAAGTAGAGGATTATTCTCTAGGCTTAACTATTGGACAAGGAGAAGACATACCTAGTGAAGAAGAAGAAGAAGAAGTTGAGTCTGAAGAGGATGTAGTTGTTAAGGGGAAAGGGAAATAGCCAATGCTTTCCAAGGCAACCAAAGTAAGAAAAGTTAAACCTTAGGCTACCCTTCCTGCTATAAACAGACCAAGGACCAGGGCATTAGATATTTCATCTCATGTGGTGAGAACATTAGTATACACAAGGAAGAATGCTGCCGAGTGCAGCTCATGGAAAAAGAAACAAGTCAAAACCAAAGTTGTGCCGAGCAGTTCTGCCAAAAGACCAAGGAAAAGGAGACAAATCTTGAGTGATGAAGAATATGAGGAAATAGACACTGATGTGCTGAGAAACATACCTACAACATCATTCAAACATCCTATAGACATTGATGAGGTATGCAAGAACATTAGAAGTTCAACTGGGTTATCTAGATTTAAATTTATCAAATATGAAAAGCAAAGTATAGAGAATAAGGTCAAGTTACAAGAAGCTCTATTAGACATGATGAGTACATTCAAATTGACACCTATAGAGATAGGGAATAATGTCCCTATAGAACTTTATGATTTCTTATCTAGTAAATGGGAATTTGCATTGATGACTGAAAGGCAAATTAGGGAAGCAACTTTGGATAGAGTCATCCCACAATTGACAAAGAAATAGAAATCAAATTTTTTTGATCAATATAAGAAAAATTTTGTACCCAAATATAGAGCTTATGCATATTTGAAGAATGATATTGAAGGAGTAGTACAACAAAGTACTCAAATTTGGAAAGAGATTTTTGGGTTGTCAGTTCCAAAAGAGAAGAAAAAAGATGAAGGAACCTCTGTGAAAATCACCACTGATCAAACATAAATAGAAATAGAAACAAAAAAGGAAATAGGTGATGAGAAAGTTACAGACTTGACAATGGATAGTCCCATTGACACTACACTGGACAATGTTAGCAATGTGGATGCCGAGGATCAGGATGAGCCGACAGGCACAACTATCAAATTGCCTATCAAGGCTAATGAGGTTGATGAAGATAAAAATGAAGAAGAAGGAGCTGAGAAAGAGAAAGAGAAACTAGAAGATCAAGAGGTAAATACTGAAAATCCACCTATTCTAGAGGTTTCTCAGACATTGTTAAACAACGGAGACAAAATGGAAGTAACTAGAGACAAGCCTAAAGAACAAGAGGCTATAAAAGTGTTGGTAAAACTACCACACTTTGCTTCATATACCCCCACTAGATCCAAAATGGGGAATGTACTTGGCTAGTAGGAAATCTTGATTAAGATGAAGTCAACGATTGAATTTCTTACTGATAAAGGAAAGGAAATCATTGAAACTGAGCTAGTTGACAGCTCACCTAAGCCCAAAAGGAGCAACCTAAATAAGAAGAAGTCACCAGGACTAAATGTCACCTTAGATGAAGTAATTGTGATTCCTAAATAGGATCCTAAGAATTTTTCATACAAGTAGATTCAGACCCTTCAAGAACTTTTGAAGAGGAAGAAGAGATAGGAAGAAATTAAGAGAGAACAGAAGTAGAAGCAAGTTTTGCATGACATCAAAGATATTTTTGTAAATGATTTTGATATGGATGATATAAATTACCATGCACCTATACTAGAACAACTAGTTCACATTGTACAAAAGGTGACTGATGATAATATTGAGGTAAATGACAAACTATTGCAATGGTGTAAGAGAAAGTTTGAGAACAAAGTAGTGGAAAAGATATCTGAAAAGATAGCTACACAATAGGTTGAACTTTGCTCTCTCATTGAAATTATAGAAGGAGTTGCAAACAATGTATTTTCTTTGTACAAAAGACTATGTGATGAATCTTTCTTCACCAAAGAAAATCAGGAGTTAATTAAGAAATTACAATTGGATATGAAGTCAACTGCAAGTTCACTGAGCATGGATGCTAGCTCTAGCTCCATCCATTTCAATAAGTTAACTCATACAAAGGAGGTTAACCAAGCTTATGGCTAAAGATGGCCAAATCAGGGCAAAATTGATTACGATTCAGGCTAATCTGATATCTCATTTGGAGGTTATGCAGAAAGAACTTACAACTACAAGAGAATTGGTAAAGAGAGACTCTCATCTCTCTACTGTAGAAAGTTTGGCAAGTCTAACAACTGAGCTAGAAGTTAAGTTGGGAATTATGAATTTTGTTAAAGATAGTTGGGACACTTCATTTGCATTAATTCTTCAACTTCATAAATAGTTCTTAGATAAGTACAACCTAACCCCTCCAGCTATTAGTGTCAAAAACAGGGGGAATCAAGAAAGGAAGGAACAAATGAGCCAAAGGTATAATATATATTTTTTGCTGAAGGCATGTATGTTATGTAGATATAATCTATTAAGTATGAAGTATAATCAAAGGGGGATTACTGTATGTACTTAGGTAGTTCTGTGGATGTAAATGAAATGATAAGTGTTTTGGCCACTAAATATCAAAGGGGGAGATTGTTAATCTTTAAGGTTTTGTTGATTATTTAGTGTCCACACTTCATCCTTTATTCAAATAGTATAGGCTGAGCTACCCATAAAGTCATTGTTGAGCATAACAGATCATAGATTCTGAGCTATCCAACAATTTTGTGCCGAGCGCCAGAGACTTCAGTGTCGAGCAAGACAGTTTTGACATACTTGTCAGATATGACACAAACTTTAAGGTAATATATTTGGGCTGACTTATGGGTATTTTGGGCCAACATATTTGAAGCATTTAATATTCTCTATAGAGTTAATTATGCATTTAATTTTTTTATCCTATGTGTGGCATGTAGCCAATCAGAAAATTGGAATGCCTAGGAGGCATAAGTTTTATTTTTAATCATTGATTTATATCTATTTGCTAGATTCAAAAAGTATAATAAGATTGCTTCTTACCCTAATTATATGAGCAATTGGAGAGAACAAAGAGAAGGTGCAATACATACATGAGAGATGTGTGAAGGGTTGTTTTGATAAGAAGCATAGATCTAGCAGAGTAAAAGAGCAGTGAGCAGCAGAGTAAGGACATATCATATTATAAGATCAGAAAAGGCATTATAAAGAGGAGATCCATTATCAGCATCAGAGTGCATATCGAAGGATCATATCTTGAGACATTCTAAAAAGTGTATCAGGTGAAATATCTTAATAGAGTGGTTCTAGAAGACCTTTCTAAATCTCTTAGTAGAGTGCTTACTTTATTGTAAGTTGAAATCCTTTCACAAGGTAGATTGTAATGATCTAAAGCTCTTAACTGGGCAGACCTTTAACCAAGTAGATTTCATATTGTGATCAAACTTTTGTATCCCTAACAGGCACACTTTATTGTTGTAGATCCCCACCCTAGTTTTACCTATTTGGGTTTTTGGGTTACCAAATTCTATGTATTGTGTTATTCATTTACTGTCATGGTTGCTACTAGATGTTAGATAGATTACATATTTATATGTTTATGGATCAGTTTGTTTTAAAGTGATTAAATTTCAAGATCTGATTGACCCCCCCTCTCAGTATCTTGCTTTCCCAATATTGTATTTCCAACAGTAAATTGTATTTTTTGAGTCTTCTTGGATGACATCTTTAGACAAACATTTGAATCATCATTGACAAATACTAGTGACAAACCAATTTTATAAAGTGTCCAAAATTTTAAAATATTACACCACCCCTTACTAGGTTGAAACCAATCCCAACCCATAACAATTTTCATCCATAAACATAAATCATAATCCATCTTTCCTTCTATCTTTTTAAGAATTTTCAAACTCATCCATATCATTAAAGTTTCATCCATCCAAACTCAAACTTGAAATGAAGACCTATCATTTTCTTATCATAGTTTACTTAAAAACCTAGCGTATCTTAAGTATACCCTATCATAATTGTATTTATTAAGATAGAAAACTTGAAATCAATACCTCTACCCTATTATCATTTATTTATCATAGTTTACTTAAAAAAACTAGTTTATCTGAAGTATACCCTATCAGCGCTTGAGAAGTGAGTGCACATGTAAGGAGGAGCCCGTGCCTCCAAGCTTCTAAGTTTTTTGCTAAGAGTAGGCGTAGCTGAACTTCGGTTAAAGTGGGGATTCAAAAGATATTATTCTGGCTATCCTAGGATTGTGATATTCTTGTTCTGGTACTACAAAGATTTTGTTTAATGTGTTTTTTGTGGGTGTATCATTTGAACAATTGAAACTATCATCAAAGCACACAAACTGTCAATCTTGAACATGTACAAAACAATCTATAACTTGAACTATCTATCAGAAAATAGCATGATTTTATCTCAGGAAACACAAACTAGTCTCAACTTTCTAATTCTGTAAACATTCTTTTTTCAACATTTGCATAGTTTCGCGCGACATTTCCCAATCTTCACGTCCTTTATTGAGAATATTTGTGCGATATGCTATAAACTGTTGCACGACATTTGGCAATAGTGCTGCTATTTTGTCACTTTTTCTTCTACCAGTCTGGTGTCATTCTTTGGGCGATACTGCAAAGTTTCACGTGGGTCGGTGAGAATCTTCGTGCAAATCTAGAGTCTTTTTTTCAAAATAGCAAGCTAATTTCTATCAGTCAAGTGTACTTCTGTCAAATCTAGTCTCTAATATGGGTCTATTTTTTTTCCCTTCATCTTCACATAGTCTGAAACTTGGTTTCTTGGGTTGAGAATTATGTGATTCTTGCTTAAACTGGTCTCGTCTCATGTCTTTTTGATCTCTTTCATCTGTGTTGTCATGCCTTGTGTCACAATAGTCATCTCTTGGCCATTCTAGCCTCATCTCTGATGATTTACACCAAGGATACTTCACCTTTTGGCACATTCTATGCAATTACTTTGAGACATTTTCAAGTTTGGTCCTAGTTCACATCCCTTATTCAATCTTTGTCTATGATTGTCACAACTTGCAGTGGCAAAACATTTCCTTTAATCAATCAAGATGAATATGTGCTTTCCACACCATTACCAGTTATATCTAGTGAGGAATCATCTCGATCTCCTTCTCTGGTATGTTGACCTTACAATAAATGGTCATTTCCTGTGGATTTTAGTTGGGTTCAAAATCCTTTGTTCCAAGAAGACCCAAATTCAGAGAACACTCAATCTTTTCACACCGAGTCTTTACACCTTGAATCCTTGCATTCTAGCAAGATGGTAGATCATAACCTATCAGGTGACGCTAGCATAGCTGACCTCTTTAAAAATTGGGATAAGTCCCACTCTCAAGACTCCCCTAATGATGTATAAGTAGAAATAAATCAAGAAGAGATTGCACAAGCTCATGCTAAAAAATATTTCTATAGGATGATGGGAGCTCTCCTAATTGAGGAAAAAGAGAAACACATTCTCAAACTAGCCAATCAAGGGGCTAAGTTACCCTCCAATTATGATGTAGAAACACTTGTTGAGAAAGAGGAAGAAACTAAAAATTCTCACTTGCACAAAGAAATGCAAACTATGCAAGAGCAACTCTCTCAACTCTTGAAAGAGAAAGACAAACCCATTACACAATTCACTCTAGAAAGCATCTGTCCTTTCCCATTTGACAAAGATCTTTACATGGCTCCTTTTCCCAAAGGAGTTGAGCTTCCTAAATATGATAAATACTTGGGTACATCTGACCCGGAAGACCATTTGAGAGAGTTTGGTGCTCTCTCCATGGAATTCATACATGACACAACCTATCTCATTCATCTTTTCCCACGTAGTTTGGGATGATCAGCTATGGAATGGTTTTCTAGACTACCAACTGGCATCAAAACTTTTGATGAAATTGCCAATTTATTTTTGTAACACTATTCTCACAACATCCAACATCTGATTCATATCTGAGATCTTTGAAACTTGAAACAAAATCATGGGGAATCCTTCTTGGAATTTCTCCAAAGATGGAGACAACTCTATACATGATATTCTCGCAAGATACCCGAATCCAAAAAGTTGGACATCTTTCTTGATAATCTTCTCCCCAACTTTGGGTATCAAGTATAGCTACAAGGTCCTCTAACCTTTGATGACATGATTAAACAAGTTGTAAGAATTGAGACATTTATGATCAAGAAAGGAGAATTGACCTTACACAAGGAAAATAAACAAGGGTCTTCCTCAAGCAAAAATAAACCCAAATTTCCCAACAAGAACCAAAATTTTGTGAATGACGAAGTTGTAGACAATGTGAATCGTAAGCCTTCCAAGGCTGCCTTTAATCTCACTACCATGATGCAAGTGGCCAAAGCCACTAAATAGGCTGCAACAGATTCCAAACTAAGTAATTCATGATTTTCTAGACCTAAACCTTGGGCTCCTAGGCCCAAGCATGAGTTCACTCCTTTAGGAGAACCTCTTGAGGTGGTTTACAAGACTCTTGTGGGTAACCATTTACTCACTCCACTGGATAATTCATGACCTTATGATCTGCAACCAAGACCCTCTTGACAAAATTAATCCACTTATTGTGATTTTCACCAAAACAAAGGTCATAAAATGGCTACTTGTCTTAAATTGTGACATAAAATCCATGATCTCATCGATAGCGAGTTTATTGCTATGGGAGGTCACAAATTTTTTTTTGACCACCAAGCTTTCAAAGATCCATTTCATCCTCATGGAAAAGGTGAATCATCTAAAGGCAAAAATACTAATGCTAAGGTCAACTATACATACACCAATAACAATAATTTCATTAATATGGTTGAACCTATTGATACTGAATATTGTAATGTCATCATTCTCAAGGGAAGGGAAGATACTTCCAAGTCCAAAACACCTTTCATTTTGCAAGGGTCTATGCCTCAATCTTCCAAACAAGGACAGTCTCAAGTGAGTGCTAATGTTGTCACTTGATCTTGCGCTAAAATCATCCTCAAAGGCCCTGAGCCTTCTATATCTACATAACCTCAACCTTCAGACAAATCTAAGGTCAAATCTGCTAATAAGAATCCAAAAGTGGGTTCCTCATCTAATTCTGCCAACTACATCATTCTTGATCAATTGCAATGTACTAATTCTCAGATAACTATTTTTGAGCTCCTAAAAATCTCCCCTGCTCATAGGGAAATCCTAGACAAAGCCCTCACTGAGGCAAATGTCCAAAAATATCTTGATCTTGACCGGTTTCAATCCATGGTAGGTCACTTGACCTCCTCACATTACTTGTATTTCTCTGAGGAAGATGACCATTCTTTGAGTCACCCACATAATAATCCTCTGCACATTGAAGTCATGATAGGTCCAAAGCATGTTCACCGTGTTCTCATAGATAACGGCGCTAGCCTCAATATTTGCTCTACTAGTTTCCTTACTAAGTTAGGCTATGTAAAAGATTGCATTGATGCTCACAAAAATATTACTATTAAGGCCTATGATGAGGAAGAACATAAATCCAAGGGGCTAGTTGTGTTGCCAATCAGAGTTGGTCCTATTGAATGAGATGTTATCTGTCAAGTGCTTGACATTCCTTTGGCATACAATATTCTATTAGCCAGGACATGGATCCATAAAATGTAGGCTGTCCCTTCCACATACCATCAGTGCATTAAATTCCCATTCCAAGGATTTGAAGTGACTATACCCACTAATATACGCTATGATTGCAATGCCCTCACAAAATATGCTAACATCTTTGTGCCTACCAACAAAGAATATATTGAATTCCTTGAGAATAAATTAAAAGAAATGGAAAATAGTTTGACACTCAAAGAAACTGATATGGGAGGATATCAGATTGAACCTGTGCTATCTATTACATCTTTGCCTTTGTCTCCATGTTCTTTTGGGAGACCTTTTGAGAGTACTAAACCTTCTACAGTTCCTCCTCCAACAAAGTATGGTGGTACCTTTGTATAAGCCACAATACCATTAGAAGAAGAAGATAAAAATAGAGCTATCAAAGCTTGGATCTATAAAGGAGAAGACAATTCTGAACAAACTACTCCTCCTTATGACATAAAACCTGAGCAATATGACAAAATTTTATCTATTATGCAACATTTTGGCTATAAAGGAAATGGTCCCATAGGTGCGAATAATAAGGGATTGATTGCACCACTTGAAGCTATTGGTCACAGAACACATGACTCTATAGGTATAGGCTTCCAGAAACTCACATTTCAACTGGGAATAAACAAGTTTGTACCTCAAGAAGATAAACAATAAACACCTGAAGAAACATCTAAAACTACAGAATCTGAAGACAGCTCTGATGAGGATACTTTTCCTTATCCTATTCCTCCAGACCTAGAAACATTCTTTGTTGAGCCAGATAACTTTATACCATGTGTCAGTACAGTAGACACTGGCAGTGATTCTGATACCACCACTTCACATGCTCCATTAACTGATGAGGAGTGGAAGAAAATATATACTCTAAATCCTGGTCATCAGGGTGATTTATATATACCACCACACTTATAAGAATAGTTTGACTAGGAATTCCAGTCATTTCTCATTACACAAGAGGCAGCTGATGCTACAAACACTATTGAGGTACCTAGGTCAAAAGGTGCTCATCTGACCATAGTAGAGGTTCTAGGTAGAACTCATCCCATCTGGGGACAAAGGGTTGATTTCACTCACGTTCTTGACATGACACCTAATGATGAAATAGACTCTCATGAATATGAGTTCAACAGCTTGTCATATGCCACCTCTGACAGAGATACAGATATAGATAACACATATGAAAACCTTCTTGAAGTAGGTGAAGGGTCTAGTGTAAGGTCACATGAGTCTGACTCCATAGATGTTAACATGCCATCTACTATGGTCGCTAGGAATCAAAGGAATTCAACTATACCTCTGGATGAGATCACTTTAGGTCTCAACTTGCTTGTCCATGCCTTTGATGACTATACCGTGAATTCAATTGAACCAATCACTTCTCTTTCACTTCTCCATACTAATTTTATAGACTGGAACTCTACCTCCCCATCTAATGAATTCCTTATGTTCTTGAATGATTACGCTCTTTCCTGTTACCTATACATTGTCGAACCTGTAATGTCTTCCACTAGCAAAGCAAGTGTCAACATGACTGAGGCTGACATCAAGTATCTTAGTCATAAAATAAAAAGAATAAAAATAGGTGCTCTGATGGTGAAAACCATATTATGGAAGTATCAGAGCCTAAAACAGTAAAAATAAAAGACATATCCAAGGGTGAAAACCTCTCCTAGGCATCCGAGGATGAGATACATGATGCACTTCTGAGTCATTTCTAGGAGAGATCATATGTTCTTATTGAACCAACTCAACCTATCAACTTGGGTACAGAGGAAGAACCTTAGATCATTCACTTGGCACAATCACTATTAGAGGCAGAAAGAGAGGAATTCACTACATTCTTCAGAAGAAAAAAAGATAAACTTTGCATGGAAATATTTAGACATGCCAACATTAGACCCTAATCTAATCATGCACCATTTTTCCATTGCACCAGGTGTCAAGCCCGTCAAGCAGAAGATTCAAAAAATGCATCCACATGTGGCTCTACTTGTCAAAGCTGAATTAGAGAAACTTCTTAAGGCAGTGTTTATCAAAGTAATTGATTATGCAGATTGGATCTCTAATATTGTTCCAGTATCAAAACATGATAAATCTATAAGAGTCTGCACCGACTTCAGAGACTTGAATTTGGCATGTCCTAAGGATGATTTTCCATTTCCTAATATTGATATGATCATAGATATGATAGCAGAGTATGAAATGTACTCGCTAATGGATGGTTTCTCTGGCTATAACTAGATAAAAATTATGCGAGAGGACCAAGAGAAAACCGCTTTCACATGTGCTCGGGGTACTTTCTGTTGGAATGTCATGCCCTTTGGACTCAAAAATGCTGGTGCTACATATCAAAGAGTTGTTACAACTATATTTCATGGCATGATGCATAAAATAATGGAAGACTATGTAGATTACACTTTAGCTAAGAGCATGCACCAGATGAAGCATCTTGCCGATCTAGGTCCTATACTAGATCATATGGAATAGTTTAGTTTGAGGCTCAATCCTAAGAAATGTGCATTTGGTGTAACATCTAGAAAATTGCTTGGCTATATCATCTCTGCCAAAGGCATTGAAGTGGATCCTGCAAAAGTACAAGCTATCATGGAAATGCCGCCACCAAAAAATATTAGACAAATGAGAGGACTTCAAGGCCGATTGCAGTCTATCCAAAATTTTATCTCTCAACTAGCAGACAAGTCCCAACCATTTACCAAGACTTTTCACAAGGGTGTGATTTATCAGTGGAACAAAGAATGTGATGAAGGGTTCACACAAATCAAATAGTATCTTGCAAACCTGCCAATCTTGATGCCTCCCATTCATGGGAAGCCACTTATACTTTACATTTCTACTATGGATACATCATTGGGTATCTTATTGGCTCAAGAAGATTAGCACAACAAAGAGAGGGCTATCTATTACAATAGTCAAACTCTAGTCTCATATGAAACAAAATATTATGCTATAGAGAAGGCTTGCCTTGCAGTGGTATTTTCTTCACAAAAATTGTGGCACTATATGTTGGCTCATACTACACGTCTAATTGCTAAAATTGACCCTCTAAAATATTTGTTCAATAAAGCTACCCTCACAGGTAGACTAGCTAAATGGGTCATGCTTCTCAGTGAATTTGTGTGTATATGGAATCCTTCAACCTGTTGGAAGTAAGCTCAAACATGCAAATATTAGTGGGTTAGCACATGAATTATATCAAGAAAGTATGCAAGAGATCAAGCAAGCAACAAAAGACACCAAATAACATCAAATTAAGCTAAAAATGAGTAAACAAAGCACCCTATTCTACTCATTTTGATTTTCTTATTTAGATTAGATGTGAGTGTGCTCTCTCAAACACACAAGTACTATGGATCCCAATG
>MU224609.1:1561960-1576366 GCA_018584345.1 Thuja plicata | reverse complement strand
CATGGGACATGTCTATTCATTATTATTTATAAGAAAGGACATACCTCTTCCAACTAATAATAATTTAATCAATCTTATAATGTTTCATCAATCAATTATTAATTAAGAATAATAATAATATAATAATATAATATTAAATATTAAAGTTCATATGATTAATAATAATATAACATATATATTATATTATTATTAATCAACATATATTATATGTATTCTAATGATCATACGAATGAAGATACAAACATTAACAGATATGATAACTCTTATGATGCTTAGAATGTATGATCTATATGATGTGCTGATGCATACTACATGATGACTGACATTTGATGCTTGCAGGATGTGATGTATATGGATGACTGGATTATGTATATATGATGTATGGCTTATGCAGGATGGATGATGCTCATATATATGTGATGTATTGACGTGTATGATGCAGGATGTGATGTGCTTTTATTCCTATATGCAATATATATGCTGATGTTTTATGAATATGCATAGATGAATGATGTTTTGACAATGATTTAAGTATGCAAATGAAAGATGAACCTAAATGTTGTAATGATGTTAGATGATAAAAATGGATGAATGCAAGCTAAAATGAACTTAGATGATAAAAATGGATGAATGCAAGCTAAAATGAATCTAAAATGAACTTAGATGATAAAAATCGATGAATGCAAGCTAAAATGAATCTAAAATAAACTTAGATGATGCTAGATGATAAAAATGAATGAATGCAAGATAATTAATCTAAAATGAACTTAGATGATGCTAGATGATAAAAATGAATGAATGCAAGATAATTAATCTAAAATGAACTTAGATGATGCTAGATGATAAAAATGAATGAATGCAAGATAATTAATCTAAAATGATGCTAAAAATGGATGAATGCAAGATAATGAACCTAAAATAATGCAAATGATGCTAAAAATAGATGAATGTAAGATAATGAGCCTAAAATGATGCAAATGATGCTAAAAATGGATGAATGCAAGCTATAATGAACCTAAAATGATGCAAATGTTGCTGAAAATGGACGTGAAATGTATGATTAATGCAAATGAAATGGACCTGAAATGTATGATTAATGCAAATGAAATGGACCTGAAATGTATGATTAATGCAAATGAAATAGACCTGAAATGTATGATTAATGCAAATGAAATGGACCTGAAATGTATGATTAATGCAAATGAAATGGACCTAAAATGTATGATTAATGCAAGACGCCTTAAATGATCTTAAAAATGAATTTAACAATGCAAGAACCTAAAATGAATCTAACAATGCAAGATGGATTAATGATGCAAAATATTGAAATAGACCTAAATCTTAACAATGCAAGATAATGAAATGGTCCTAAAATGAATCTAACAATGCAAGATGAGGAAATGAACTGAATAATGAATTAATAATGGAAGATGAATTAACAATGCACCTAAAAATGAATGCAAGACACCTTAAATGATCTTTACTAATGATACTATGAGCGGCAGATCATCGTTCTCTTGTTCTTGGATTTTCTTTCAGTTGTTCTCTGCATCAATTTCCTTGCTTTCAATACCCAAAAGCATCCATAGCGAAGGAATGCAAAATGCGATTGATGAGTTGTTTGATGTTGAACAAGTTGTGGCATTTGAATCTCAAATTTTTTTATTTTTTTTTGTTTCATTTTTTTTTTGATGTGTGTCACAATCAATGGATAAACCAGATGGGTGGACTATGGAGGATCAAACAGGGAATGTTAGCAGGATGATGACTTATGATTTTAGCATGATGGTGGGAGTATGGGATGCATCATGAATGTACAAGGACCAAATCGAGTGGATTAATTACAAGTGATTAGTTACAGTGATTACTTTACACAAAGTTGCTGCCGAGATTTTGATTGGATCATGTTACTTGCCTTGATGCATGTGATAGGTGCATGTGCTGATTGATTAGTTCAAGAGGAGAGAGACACCCTATGAGAACCCAAAGATAACAATAATCTAGACTTAAGTTGACGGGAGGAAGGATACATCCCCAAAACTTATTTCTAGAAAGATGGGACTTACCAAGTTGATTGATCAAATGCACACTATCTGCAAACAATAGAACAAATGTATGAAAAGGAGCAAATCAAGACTCAAGAAATATACAGGACTGACACTCAGGGCTCTCGGAATAGTACAATGTATGAACAAAAATATACAAGACTATGTGTACAAAAGCTCAGGATACGAGATAAGGAGATCATTGCGAACTAGTGCGTACAGAACACCTAGGGAATATAGGGAATGTGGAAATGGTGCTGGGGATGGACGAAAATGAGATTTTGATAGATAATAGAATGGTCCATTATGTGTGATGCCTGTGTCCAAGTTTCCATCACCCATACTTGTCCAAGGCGCCTGATTTCCAAGTTGTCACCATTGGACGAAGGTTTTTCTCTTTATTTTTCTTTTTGATTTCTTTGGATCTTTTGATTTTTTTGATTTTTTTGATTTTCTTGATTTTTTTGATTTTTTTGATTTTTTTTGATATTGCCTCAGTGCCTGTTTACCAGGTTTTCATTGGGACAACCATTTTTTTTCAGCTTCATTTTTTTGCTTTTTAGAGATTTTTTTTCAAGACTATTTTTCAGTGCTTTAAAGTGCTCTGGGTTCTTCCAAAGAATTGGCCTTTAGTTTCCATAGGTAAAATTTTTTGGTTTGTTTAGAGCTGATCTCTTTCTCTATTTTTGTGCTCTCTTCAGGACTTTTTATGGATTTTTTTAGAAAACTGAAATGAACAACTGGTCATCAGGCATAGAAGTGCTTGAGATGAATGATGTTGATGAGATAATTCAATGGTTCTCCTTATGGGGTGGAGAGTTGATATGCCCCAGAATTGAAGCATGCAGTGACAACATATGGGCCTTTCCAGGTGAATTCAAACTTGCCTTTCTTTTCTCGATCAGTACCCACTTCTAATTTTCTTTCAGCACAAGGTCCCCTACCTGGAACTGACGTGGGTGGACCTTCTTGTTATAGTTCCTCTTGAGTCTATTTTGGTAAAAAATCAAGTGATCATAAGCTTGCTGGTGCTTTTCATCTAGGAGATCCAGCTGTGTGAGTCGTGCTACCCAGTAATCTTCATCATCAATCAGGCCTCTTAGTGATACTCGGAGGGAGGGTAGTTCAACCTCAATTGGTAAGACTACTTCAGCACTATAGACTAGGGAATAGGGAGTAGTGCCAGTAGGAGAATGGTACGAAGTCCGGTATGCCTAGAGGGTAGGATTGATCTGGAGATGCTAGTCATGACTAGTATCATTGACAAATTTCTTGAGGATTTTGAGGATGGTTTTATTAGTTGCCTCAACTTGGCCATTACCTTGTGGGAAATATGGATAGGGGAAATGGTGATGGATATGGAGGCAAGCACAGAGATCATTGACATGTTGATTTTCAAATGGTGTACCATGATCTGTGAAGATAGTGGAGGGTACACTGAAGTGACAGACAATGTGGTAGAGAATGAATTTGGATATCTGGACACTAGTAGTGAGTGTGAGCAGAATTGCTTTGACCCACTTTGTAAAGTACTCTGTAGTTGTGATTATATATTTGTGGCCTTCAGAGGAGAGGGGAGTAATCTTACCAACAAGGTCAAAACCCCAGCAAGAGAAGGGCCAAGGAGGCGCAATAGGTCTGAGGTCCTGAGCAGGAGCATGAATTAGATTAGCATGCTGTTGGCAAGGTAGGCACTTTTTGATGAACTCACAAGAATCATGTTCCATTGTAGGCCAGTAGTACCCTATACGTAGAAGTTTCTTGGCTAGGACCATGCCACTCATGTGGGCACCGTAGATTCTAGCATGTACCTCTTGTAAAGCCTAGGTGGATTCATTTTCATCTAAACATCTGGAGAGTACATTGTGATAGCCTCGAAGATATAGGGTATTGGCTATGAGGGTATAACGGGATGCTCTTTAGATAAAATTTTGGTGTTGGTTTGCAGTGAGATGGTGAGATATGATACCATTTTGTAGGTAAGCTTGGATGTTGTGGTACCATGGGGACTGGGGACCAACCAAGACACATACGTGATTTGATTCATCATTCTCATAAGCGGGAGCATGTAGTTGCTCAACTCAGAATTCATATTGTGTAGACTCATGAGGAATCTCAAGAAGGGAGCCAATTGTGGCCATTCATCAATATATTTATCTTGTAGATGTGGTACCTGTGTTATCTGCAAGTGGAGGAAGTATTCTTTCAGCTTGTCAACCATCTGCTTATATGGTGTCAACTTATCATCTTTGGTTTGATACTCATCTAGGACTTGTTTGATGATGAGTTAGGAATCGCCAAAGACCTTGATATCTGTGATGTTCCATTCTATGGCCATGCGGAGTCCTACAATTAGCGCTTCATATTCTGCAATGTTGTTTGTGTAAAAAATTCCCAATTTGAATGACATGGGAATTCAGTCACCTTGAGGTGTGACAAAAAGTATTCTTGCCCCTGTGCCATGAGCTATGTGGGACCCATCAAAGTAGAGTTTCCATGTTGGTTTTTCTTCTACCATGTACAAGTGCTCAACTAAAAATTCTGTGATTAGAGGATATGCATCTACCAATGGTGATTTGGCTAGCTGATCGGCAATGACTTGCCCTTTAATGGCTTTTCTGTCAACATACTGGATATCAAATTCACTTTGTAGCATAACCCATTTTTCCATTCAACCTGTAAGTGTAGTCTTGGAGAGTAGATACTTGAGAGGATCCACCTTCAAAATGAGATTTTTTGTGTGACTAAGCATGTAGTGGCAAAGTTTTTGAGTGGTGAAGACCACTGCCAGACATGCTTTTTCCATAGGAGAATAGTTGAGCTCATAACCCACCAAAGTTCAACTGATATAATATATGGCCCTTTCTTTTCCTTCATTGTTCAATTGAGCAAGGAGTGCCCCCAGTGTTGTGGTAGTAGTAGAAATGTATAAGATGAGTGGGCGACCAGGTACAGGTGGTACCAAGATGGGTGGATTGGCTAAGTATTCTTTGATTTTGTCAAAACTTTTTTGACACTGAGGATCCCACTTGAATGTGTTATCTTTGCGTAGGTGATGAGTGAATGGTTGGCACTTGTCTACTAGTTGAGAAATGAAGTGGCACACAGATTGTAGCTTTCCTTGGAGGCTGCATAGCTTCTAGAGTGTTTTTGGTGGAGGCATCTCTATGATAGCTTGCACTTTCTTTGGATCAATTTCAATGCCTCATCTAGATACAATGGATCCTAGGAGTTTTCCTGATGTGACTCCAAAGACACATTTCTTAGGGTTGAGCATTAATAAGTAGTGTCCAATTCTATCAAAGACACATACCAGAACATCCAGGTGATCTTCCCTTTTTACTAATTTCACCAAGATATCATCCACATAGTCTTCAAGGATCTTGTGGATCATGTCATGAAAAATGACAGTCATTTCTCTTTGATAGGTTGCCCCTCTGTTCTTTAAGCCAAAAGGCATCATGTTATAGCAGAAGGTGCCCCAAGGGGTTGTGAATGCTGTCTTCTACTGATCTTCTTCTACAATTTGGATTTGATTATATCCAGAAAAGCTGTCCATGAGTGACAACATCTCATGTCCTGTTGTGAGATCTACAATCATGTCTATTTTTGGCAAAGGAAAATCATGCTTAGGACATGCCTTATTGAGATCTCTGAAATATATACATATCCTTATTGATTTATTAGGCTTAGCAATGGGCACCATATTAGAAATCTAGTCAGAGTAGTAAATGGGGTGGATGATCTTGGCATTGAGCAATTTTTCTAGCTCCGCTTTAACAAGTAGTGCCACTTTAGGGTGCATCTTTCTGAGCTTTTTCTTGATAGGTTTGATGTTTGGGTCCATTGCTAGATGGTGAACCACCAAGTTGGGATCTAACCCTAGCATGTGAGAGTAAGACCATACAAACTTGTTGATGGATTCCTTTAATAAAGTGATAAGATCACTTTCTTCTGCTTCAGACAAAGATGCTGCTATATATGTGATGGCGGGATTTTCCTTGGTACCCAGGTTAACAGGTTTTGTTTCTTCAATGATAATTGATGAATTTTCATGCTTGTAATCTCAGATAAGAGGAAGAGGAGAATCTTTATCCTCTGGTGCCTCAGAGAGGTTTTCACCAGGGGATACACCCTTTGTTTTTACTTTTTTATGATCAGATAGTGCCCCATAGGGGTTTTCACTAGAAGATCAATTTTTCTCTTTTTTATTTTGATTTTCTGTATCATTTTTGTGGCTAAAGTTCTCCTCTTCCCCAAAGTATGCCTTTGGGTCCAGCTTGTAGACATATGCTGAGTGTTTCCCCCAGTCACTGCTTTTCTCAATTGCTCACATAAAGCTTAGGAGTGCATCCTCACTTTGGAACTCGTCAATGTGTATGACACTTGGTTGGTCCCAGTCTATGAGTTCAGGATGGCGGAGGGGGAGGTCAATGAAGAGGATGGAAATTTGTTGTGCAACAACATTTCCTAGGAAGGTTTCATCATCAAAAACATCATCATAAGCTCTCACAATTTTATCTTTCGGGATATCTTCGATGTCAGCGATTTTGCCCAGGGGTTGACAAGAGGAATAATTGATGAACTCATTGGTGCCCCTAGTCGTGTCAGAGCCCATACCAAGGCCCAGGTGATTTTCTAGTTAGGTAGGTAAAATGGGATCTTTCATCCCTTTCTCTTCATGACCAAGGCCACCTCCTTGATAATTCCATTTTTTTGTCACTAGTTTGTGCATTATGGGGTACTTATCCTTGAAGTAATTGAGCCAACTTGTGTCCTGGGGTGGTGGATCCTTATATATCTATTGATTGATGTTTGGTTTCATTTCTTGGCCAACTGAAGTACCTTGTGATACGAAAGTGGTAGGACCAAATTGTAGTATCTTGGTTGTTTCTGATTTGGTTTTGCTTAAATTAGGTCGGCGGCCTTGAGTGTGAGGATCAACGGGCAGTGCTCCAACTGCGAAGGCATCAGATAAAGTGTACTCACCGCATTCTCTATTGTTGATCTTGACCATGGAAAAGGTGGAGGAGAGGATTGTCTCTAGATCTGAATGGGTTTGAGATGAGTTGGCAACAGAGGAGCCAATATTAATCTTGGGACAATGAGTGGAATGTGGAAAGGATGTCTCCAACGCATTGCAATATGCGAAGGGCTTGGGATCTACGCGGATGGTGATCTCAATGCCCTTGTACTTGAATTTGATGCACTGATGGTAGGTGGATGGGATGGCTTGCATAGAATGAATCCATGGGCATCCAAGGAGGATGTTGTAGGGAAGGTCAAGATCAACAACATGACATAATGTTTCTTAGATAATCGGGCCCACTTGAATGGGTATGATAATGGTTCCTTTAGAAGTACGCTCCACATTGTCATATGCTTTTATGGTGATGACATCAATTGTGATATTAGCCTTAGTGCAACCCAACTATTTTATGAATTTTAGAGTACACAGATTTATGACTGATCCATTATCTATCATGACCCGTTTGATGGCAAAATTTTTAACCATGATAGCGATATGGAGTGGGAGATTGTGATCAGTTTCATCAGAGGAGATGTTTGTTGGTCTAAAGGAGACCCCACAGGATGTAGACAGGTGTCCGAAAAGGTTTTGGAATTTAGTGAGGTTGATGTCGCTGGGAACACGAGATTCTTGCAAAGCTTTATTAAGGAGCTCTTGATAGGTGGGTGATGTGCAGAGAAGATCCAGAATGGAAATTTGGGCTAGAGTATTTCCTAGGTGTTCCAAAATGTTATATTGCATCCCAGCAGATGGGGCGAGACCAGCACCTGCAACTGTTATCCTTCCTTTGTGAGTGGTGATTGCACATTGATTATCGACACCCGTAACATGGATAACATTAACAGAGGACTGGACTTGGGATATGTAGCCGATGAGATTATCGTAGTTGATATAAGCATTGGTATAATCTTTTCTGTCAGCGTTTTCTACTTGTTTACCCTTTCCTTGATTAGAAGACTGAGTAGGATTGCCTGGACCTATACCAGAAGTGTGTTTAGGGAATGCATTCTGATAAATTTTAAGGCCTACATTTGGTGATGATTGAGTAGGGGAATCCACTTTGATCTCCTTACAGTCAATGAGATCTTGGATATAATGTTTCAGTTTCATGCATTTAAGAGTGATATATCCCTTAACATGGTGGTATTCACAGTACTCATTGTCTTTATACCAAGAAGGCTTAGGAGTTGAGTCATCAAATGGATGTGTTTTAGGATATATGACTTGGTTTTCTTGGACCAGCTTGTGGCAGATGACATCTATAGGTTCACCCAGAGGGGTAAACATGCATTGTGGTGCATTTGAAGTGTGAGGTCTTTATTGTCCATGAGGGACTGAGATAAATTTTTTATGATTCATAGCACCTTTATAGTTGTGTTGATGGGTTGTCCCTAGAGGAGGATATATGGGCGTGCCTTGAGGGTGCATTTTTTCTGATACTGTGGTTGAGGATACATGAGAACGGGTTGCTAATACATGTGAGGAGGTTGTAGATACATTACTTGTGTTTGTTGATAAGTCTGGGTTGGCACATTAGGACTAGCTACTACAACTTGAACATGTTTGGTGTCAGTGGCTCCATCTGTGACCACATTCTTGTTCTTCTTCCAGTATTGTGATTAGTCATTATGATGTTTGTCAGCTATGATTCTTTGTAATGTTTAATTATACCTTCTTCTACAAGGCCTTGTTCAAGGTCAATACCTTTGATCCTGATATCGTGATAAGTTTGTATATAGTTCATGCACATGTGATAAGCAAGCTTAGGATGAAGGTTATTAATAAAAATCTTGATAAGATGTTGTTATGGGGGTTGGTAAGACAACCTTGTGCTAAGCCCTTGCTAGCGCTGAAGATAATCGGCCAAGCTCTCTCCTCCCTTTTGTTTGGAATTGCATAGGTCAAGGAGTGAGAGTTCATTTTCAACATTATGCGCATATTGGGCCACAAAATTTTTGAATAACTCTGTGAAAGTAGAGACTGTGTCGTATGGGATTTTGTAAAACCACTCAAGGGTGGTGCCTCCCAAGCTTTTGGGAAATAGTCTCATGAGAAAGTTATCGCTATAGGCCACTTCTTGGCATGCCATGTAGAATTATTTTACGTGACTCACAGGATCACCCTTCCCCTAATATTTATCAAATTTTGGGGTCTCAAAGTGTTTGGGGAAGGGTATAGCAGTGATGGATTGGTCAAACGGATATGGACATACTTCTTTGAACTTGAATGTTTTGGCTTCTGTCCCAGCTTTTAGCTCTTTTAGAGCATTCTTCATTTCCTCCCATTCATGATTAATTTGAGGGGGAGGATTGTTGACTGTAATTGTAGGATTCCCTTGTGCCTGATATGGATCGAATGGAGAATATGGATGATTCTGTGGGGGATATTGTGGTGTTTGGTAAGGTGGTTACTGGTCAACGTATATGGGTTGCTGTGGTGGAAGCTGGGGTTGAGTGGAATAGTGCAGTGGAGGAGGTGCTAGCATTTGATAATATTGCTACAACTATTGGAAATATGCTTGTATTTGTTGTGGTGTGGGATACACGGGATGAGCTTGTTGCACACCGACATAGGTGCTTTGTGGCAGAATGCCCCAGTGATAACTTGTTGTGGAGGGGGAATTGTTTGTGATGCAATGAAAGATGACATGGCTATGTAACTGGTGGGATGAGTTTGCTGTTTTTGCATGGGTTGGATAAAAGGACTAGAAAATTGTTGCATTAGTTGTGCCATGAAGGGATTTTCCCCCTGTGTTTGTGGTTGTGATTGATGTGTATTTTGAAAAGTAGGGTGTGCAACTCTGAAAGGGTTGATTGGCTATTGTTGCACTTGGGATATGAATGGGTTGGTGATTTGCTGTTGTTGGATAGGTTGCTGTTGTTGCTGTTGGATAGGTTGCTGTTGTTGCTATTGGATAGGTTGGATGGGAATTTGGGGTACGACAAAGGGATTCATGGATGGTTGCAATGTGGGAGGATTTGGGTTAAACAATGTTTGAGGTGGAACCATTGGAATTTGTTGTGGTTGTGTTGCTGGTGGAGCAGGAAAAGCAGACCATTGCGGAAATAAGGGTTGGTTATATGTGTTGGTAGGTGGCATACCTATGGTGAAGAAAGGTAGAAAAGGCATGGATACTTGGGTGCTTTGACATTGTGAACTAGTTGTAGCACTTTGAATGGGTTGAGTAGGAATAGATGGAATGGTGGTTTTCTATGTGCTAACTGGTGGTGGTGGTGGAAAGTTTACAATGAATGTTGGGTTTGCTTGCGAAAGAAGAGTGACTGTGGTTTGCGGAGGTATTTGCATAGTGATAGGAGGTACTATTTGCGTTGCTGGTGTGGTTTCAAGAGGCGAGGCTTCTGAGGTAGGTGTAGGTGTTGTGTGTATGATGGAAGGTGGAATAGAGGGAGGAATGACTTGCGCAAGAAGAGTTCCCACTTGTAGGGCTCGTTGTAGTGGATCAAAAAATTTGTTTCTGGAGGGATAAGGATGTTCCCCTGGAGGTGCCATAGGGCATGTGACAAGTGTGGGTATAATCCAAGGTGGAAGTTGAAGTCCTTGTTTTTGGATGTCCAAGAGTACCTAGTTGTTGTTACATCCAATCATGGTGTTTACCATGTGGACAAGCATTGGATGATTGATAAAATTTTCCATGGCACTTAGAGTGGGAGTTTCATTAGTGTCTACCCAGATATGTTCGACTTGATCATTGGGCTGAGGTGCATAGGTGACCATGGTGTTGGTGTTCTCATTCATAGGAGTATATGAGCTAGTGGCAAGATTAGGATCCATGTTCTTCCTCTTCTTAAAGGCTCATGTGATAGGTGGCATGAAATGATTATGCTAAAGGAATATGAGATTCAAGATGTATGCAAGGATGCACCTAGGAAACTAAGGATGATGACACTAGGATTAGGATGTGCTTAAGATGATGGATGCACTTCTATGGATTAAGGATGACTTGATGTATGCAAGGATCAAGGGTTTCTTTTCCTAATGTAGGATCAATTGGATGTGGTTATCTACCTAAGACAGACTTGTGGTCTTTGGCGGATGAGATTTTTTGTTAATGCAAACCAAATTTTTGATCAAGGTGATGAGGTTACAAAAGACAAAAGGGATTATCCCAAAAAAATGCTTAGTTTAAGGACATTCAAGGATGGGGTTTGATTAAGATTTAGGTTTTAGAAAATCAAAAGGGTATGCAATACCTAAGTGAGGGATGTGATCAGGGACGCTTTGAATGATGACTAAGATGATGCTAGGTTGATTAGGATTGATCTGGTTAATGCAAGATTGTGCTAGGATGAGTGTGTGGTGTGTTTGTAAAGGTGGAAACCTAAGGGAGGTCCTAAAATGCAAACAAAGTGAGCTTAAGAAGAGGAGGAACTTGTGTTTGTTGTGGCAAGCTGACTAGTCATATTGTTCAAATCCAACAAAAGTAGAGTTTAGATGATATTTGCCCATGAAACGAGAAACCTTGTTGTTGCAGATCACTTTCTCAAATTGTTCTCTCTTATGGATTTCTTGCTTGACAGAATCAACAATGTGTTGGTATTTGGTAGCCTCTCAGGTTGTGTTCTTTTGTTCTCTTTGCACAGGTGGTAACAAGATTTTCACCTTCTTGTGTTTCTTGGAATTGGTCATTTTGTATAAGTAGACCTTGATCTTGGATGAATAGTTTGAGGTTCTTAGGACATATCTCATGAAAGAATGAAATGTTTGCAATAGGACATTTGTTTTGATATTCTGGAAAAAAGCTTGACCGTGTTCTAATTTTTCAATAGGATTGTTTGATGACAAGAACAAATTTCAACAAAATCGAAATTGGAAAATAACAAGCATGTGTCTGAAAATAGTCTGACAAGGGAAAAAGCAACCTTGAAGGATACAAGCATGTGACAAATTTTAATGCTGGATATCATTTGTAATTTGTATTTTTCAATATCTTCAAGCACTTCAAGCACAAAATCTACCTAAGGAATTTGGCATAGCATGAAAATACTTGCTCATAAGCTTAGGCACACACACAAGAGCTAATTAGAATACAAACATCACCAAGCACACAATGAATCCAGTCATGACACTATATTATCTGGTTCCAAATGCTCAGGGTGGCACGAATGTATGAGTGATCTTGGGGAAGTTACTATCTTCCTTGCACAAGCATTATCACCTTTCGGGGGTGTTTTGGGTAGCTTCTAAGACTAAAGTGTTTAGTATGGATCTCCGTTTGATTGTATCCTCTATGTCTATGCAAGCATGATTTAGGCGTATAACCCCATAGATCGTCTTGACAAAACTGGTCACCTAAACATGATTGAGACCATGAGGCTACACTTAAGTTAGACGAGAGCTGAGTATAAGCTCAGATTGCAACCAACTCCCAAGGCTTTAACTCCAAGGATTAAATTTGATTTACGTGAGTTGGAGTGGTGTAGCTTACACCTAGTTCTCACGTGGGTCATTCCCAGGAGATTTTTTCCTCAACCGATAGGCCCAACTAAAAGGATTAACTTGGAAGTAAATGGGATTGGCGACAAGAAGGGTCTGGATTTCTGATTTTCCCACAAGGGGAAAAAAGAATAATCTCCTATCCAATGTCATTTTCTCCACAAACACACAAGACAAGTTTTGTTTGTTTCCAAAGATTTATTTGCTTAACACAAAGTAAGTGTGTCTAGGTTTTTGATCTTCCCAAATGGGAAGAGAGAATAATCCCCTAACACTCGCTTTGGATTAGACAAAAGATATTCCTAATTAAGTCTAAGTGCCTAGAAAATATTACAAACATTATCGTTTGGTCGATTTGGATCAAGGCAACCTGCAAGACAAACGTGAGTAGTTGTTTGGTTTTTGCGTCTTTGACAAGCAGTGCTGCAAACAGCTAGTTAGTAGTTTGAAGGATAATCTTTGACAAGCGTTAGCACAAAAACTACTCAAAAAGTTGTTAGAAAAACACAAAATAAAATTCTACCAGAGTGCAGACACTAGTTCAGGGTGCAGACACCAATTTTATATTCTGGTTAAAAAATGACAGTGACAGTAAAACAACCAGAAATAACCAAAAAGGTAGAAAATCATTATACCAGACACAGACGCTGATTCACAGAGTGCAGATGATGATTCTATTATCGCAGATGCTGGTTAATGAACCAGCATTTTCACAGACCCCAATTTACTTGCAAACACAAAAACATAGCAAAAAATGACACAACAAGTTATGTTTGCTTCTTAATTAGCTTCCAAATGTGTCCAAAAAACCTATGTTGAAACTAATTAACCCCTTAAAAACTGTTATTTCTTAATGATTTATCAAGAAAAAGTGTTCCTTTTAATGAAATTTCACCATTAGAACTACTTGTAAAACTGACTTTTGCTAAAAAATAGAATGACCAAATACTCAAAAGCAGTAGGGAACACAAATGAACTTGAAAAATAAGCAACAGGGTTAGTAAAGCTTCAAAATTTTAATGTCAGGCGGAGACGCCGATGTAGGTTGAAGACGCCGGTTTGCAGAGATGCCGAACGACAGTTCAGGAAGAACCAACATTTGTGAAAAATCCTCTGTGTGTATCTCAGAGATGTTGATCTGCATTTTTGATGAAATTTGGAAGAATTAGACAAGAAGTGAGAAGTTCTAGGGATGTGGGTCCCACCAGGTGTGCCAGAATGTGTATATGGAATCCTTCAACCTATTGGGAGAAAGCTCAAACATGCAAATGTTAGTGGGTTAACACATGAATTATATCAAGAAAGCATGCAAGAGATTAAGCAAGCAACAAAAGACACCAAATAACATCAGATTAAGCTAAAAATGAGTAAACAAAGCACCCTATTCTACTCATTTTTTATTTGCTTATTTAGATTAGATGTGAGTGTTCTCTCTCAAACACACAAGTACTATGGATCCCAATGAAAATGCAAGATTATGAGATCAAGAAGAAAGATTCAAGAGCTAGTATGAGGAACTAGTCTCAAATCTTCTTGCAAGATGATAATCTAAGCTATGAAGATGAAAGTGATATGCATATGCTAATATAGAAACTATGATTCATTAACCAATTAAAAGCCTAGCATGTGATTTCTAAGATGACTTAAAAAATTGAAAAGCATAAAACTAGCATCTAAGAACATTAGCATAAAGAAAACTATGAGATTCTAAGACAATTCTAGCATGATAACAATGCAAATTGAGAGATGAAAATATGAGAAGAGAAGACCTCTATTTATAGAGTTTTTGGAGAGAGGAAGAGGCTTGGATGAAGTGGCACTTATGTGGCATCCACATAAGAGCCACATAGGAGACACATGGCTTTGAAAAGATGGCCA
>MU224609.1:1496193-1526909 GCA_018584345.1 Thuja plicata | reverse complement strand
ATAAATGAAATGAATTAAACTTATTTAATTCATTCAAAAATAGGAATATTAATTATTTAAGCTTTTTATTGCTTTTGATAATTAATTAGGACTATAGCCATTTTAATTAAATTAATAGGGTAGGGGACTGGGTTTAAAATGCAAGTGATGAGATAGATTAATTCCTTTATAATTAAATACTTTAGCCATTGTTTGAATTTGATAATATTTGATTGGTTGAAATTGATTTGAATTGTATGGCTGAAGTAGTTAATATAAATTAGTGATAAAAATCACCTAGGACATTAAATCTGATTTAATAATAAATTATGCCAAAGTAACATTGTCTTGACATAACAGGGGGTATGATCACACCTAGGGAAAACAGGGTCTATGGTCAGTACATACCAAATCTGGGTGGTTACAATCCCTAAGGACATTAAAAGACAAAACTTTCAGTTAATCCTTTTGACGATGGAAAGACAAAATCAGTTGACAACCGAGTTTGATCTACAATATTCAACACTTGGCACCTTTGTCTATTGATATTTTGAGTAACTTCATGTAGTTTCAACGAGATCTAGTGACTGCCATTTCAGGCTAACTTACACTAGTCTTTGAGATAGTTATCCTCCCTATGCTCAGAGATCAGGTGTTAGGTGTCTTCTTTACTCTTCATCTAGTACATCTAGATCAACTACTGCAACCTTCTTTTTGGGCTTAGTGAGAGTGTCCCATGCTATTACCTCCACCTCTATAGACCAACTAAAACTTTGAGTGCTCTAAAGTTGTGTCTTTTTCTGCTCCCATATGGCATCTGTTATCATCTTAACATTTGTTACAAACTTGTCAAAGTTGGTTCTAGATTTGAAAGCTTTATCCAAAATGTTATTGAATCTTTGAATTTCTAAGGTGCCATTATTTGAGATAAATGCCTCCTTACTAGGAAATAAGGTGTCAAACTCACCTTTCCATACTTCCATGGTTTTAATTTGATCATCTTCTCCTTTTATTGAAGGAATGAACCTATTTTATCTTGGGCCAAACATATTAGTTCTGGCCCCTATCTGATTAACTTTACCTTTGAAGAAGGATAAGGTAGCAGTGATCTGATCTATCTCCTCTGCCACTTGACACACAATCTCTAGGAGGTCAGTCCTATGAGGGTGCAAAGATGCTAATCATTCAAAAAGTTGAGTCCTGATTGACCATGTTGCAAAATATGGATTCAAAGTTAACACATAATTCTTTGCCTCTATTTGTAAACCAAGAAATTTTCTGTATTCATTATACACTAAGTCAAATTTTTCCTTCAGGATATTGATCCTATGCTAAAAAATCTGTATTAAAGCTTCCAAAAAAACCTTGTTGTGTTCTAAGATTTCTTTCTCTGTTCCTCGTAAATCCCCTATATCCTTAGTTTGGATCTCAGTATTCGTACTTGGCTTTGGTTAGGAAGGTACAACTTTAGGCATATCTTGTATATATTGAGTCAATTCAGCCACAAGCTCTTCTAATACACAGATTTTTATATGGCCTAACTCCCTATCCTTGGCTATATCACTAGTTTCAGTGAACCATTTTTCATATCTTTGTGACATTTGTTCAGCTTTAGCTTGGTTCAATTGGGAAAAATGGGTAAGAACCTAAGATATCTCCAAATCTCCTATATTTTGGATAGACCAAATGATCTTTTCCCCCTCCATTTTCTCTTGTACATTAATCAGAGAAGGCTCCTAATTCTTTGGAGCTAAACTCCACATTGCTAAAGCTTTGGATTTTGGATTGTACCTAAATCCTCTAATCATGTCACCAATCTGTGTTTATGATGACAAATTAACATCAAGTTGCCTCTTGATTTGATGAAAAAATAAAGGATGATGCAAGATCCCAGCCTGGTACTAACAACATGCCACTAGATTTGACCAACTTCCTAGCCTCTTTAGGTTGCATATTTTCTGACTCTGGGTCATAATCATGTAGGGCTTGCAAGGCTTCAGATGATGGTGGATTATCTTATGTAATCTGTAACTATGATGCCACTTGTTGTTTCTTGTTCCAAATTAGAAATTTTTTTAATTCCTTTGTTTTTATGAAGTTATCATCATTTAAGAATTGCTCCTGATGCAACAATCTTTCAGCCTGACACAATTGAAGAGGCTATTCAATCTCATCTCCATCATCCTTTTGGACCTTGGTGATCATAAGCTCTATCACCAGTGATCAGAGAACCTATCTAATATGTTCTCTTTCTTTGTTTTCTCTCATAAAAGTGTTCCCCTAATTGTACTTTCTATTTTTTAAGGGGGGGATCACAAGTGACTTCAGTATCAATTTCTTGTGTGAGATCCACCACTACATTTTCTTCTGTTACTTGTTCTGTGAAATGTGGCTGATTCATTGGAGGTGGGCTAGGAACTAAATATTCTTCACCACTGTCATCTTCATATTCTGATGAAGAATGCTTCTTATTTTCTCTATCTTTCTCATCAATCAGATCTTCAAGCTGTCCACATAAAAGGTGATATGACTCTATCATTTTTTCCAACCTTTGAAAGTATGGCATATCAGGGAAGTAACCCCCAAATAGAATCCCTTTTCTCTTGACTTGTCATTCCAAATCCATCAATCCATTTAATATATCTACTCTTTTTGTGATCTCTTCATCATCCAACATATTTCTTATGAGATCCTCTTCCATACATTGCTCATGCTCTTGTGTGTTGGGAATAGTTGGTGTTAGGAGGTTTTTCACACTCTTAATAAAAGCTTCTATGTTAATGTACCTATATAAGGCTACATTCATCCTGTAGTGGCCTAACCAACTATTTATTAAATATGAATCCCTCTTACCAATTGTAAAATTATAAAATTTAAATTATTGGGGAATGAAAGTACATTTTCTATGAGGAGCCAAGTGCTCTTTATCAGTTAACATCAACTACCATTTGAACTCCATGGCAGCTATCCTTGGTGGCACATGAAAAGGGAGGATATGTGGTGGGTGATTACATCCATAAACTCTTGTCAGAGTAAAATTATTTTTATAATAAAAGTCCCCCCAATTATGGTATCCTAGCCACTTATCTACATATTGATAAGGCCTCAACAATTACAATACTTTGGTGGGAAACCTAGTCCTGCTAACTCCTAAACACATGAGAATTGGAATCACCATCCAATTTTGAAATGCACAAAATTCTTGTTCCCTTGCTGTATAATTCCATATTTTCAACCAGAATTGCACTGGGTTGTTTTGACCTTGGTGAAACCTTTTAGGTCTCAAGTAGTTCACATGCATAATAGGGAAGTTGTAGACCAAAATTAGTTACATCAACAAAGAATAATGCATGAATCTATGCACCTTCTCTTTTTTATGAATACTAACAAACCCTTTATGCATTGCGTCTACAACATACTAGATGTAGTCATAATCTATGCCAACATGTGGAATTTGCAAATCTAGGACCATCATCAAGATATCTGAACTTATCCTCTTAGCACCCCCATCCACTCCTAACACTCTACACAATGCATATGAAATGTATTTCATATAAAAATTAAGGTCCTTTTAGAAGTAAGGTGTAGCACTAGGCATGTCTGCTATGTAATTCTTCATCCTCTTGGGTACATGACCCTGAATTAGTTTGGACATAGAAAAATATTCCCTAACATACCTAGCCTTTAATGCTTTTAGGTTAATCTTCGTTGAGCAAGGGTAATACAGATTAAAAGCCTTCACGATCGATGTCATATTTAAGGTACCTACGGAAGTTCCATCATCTTAATTGATGGTTTTAGACAAAATTTCATATCTATTGGCAAATTCAAGCACTAAATCCACACCTATAAATACATCAGGTACTACTAACCTAGCCAGCCCACAGGTCCATGGATTTGAAATCGGAAGAGGTTTATCACTATTATAGTAGAAATAATTAAAAAGGGAATAACCACAAGAACCAGGAGTTTTAGCATCTCTAATGAATGACATATCATCATTGAGGAAATCATCACTCACTTTTTTTTTGGCTAGAACCAGGCAACCGAGTCATGAATTCCTCTGAATAATTCCTTTTTCCCTTCGAATCTTCATCACCATCTTCGCTTTTCCCACTAATCCAAGAAACACTAACTTCTCTACTTATCTTTTCTCATTCTAAATTCTGATTGAAACAACTCTATTTTTCTAAAATTAAGCTCTCTTACGGCAACTGCTATGGAATTCACACAATTATCATTTTTTGGTGACTTTTGAGAACTAAGCAACTCTCCACTCTGAATTTTGAAAGCTTGGTAATCTAAAATGAACATGGGAACACTTACTTATTCATGGGAAATCAATGCACTATTTGATTCAAAGTCATGAAAATTCCAATTAGTCACTTCTTCCATTACTCTTGTGTGCATTGAAATCAATTTTTTACCTAGCTGTGGCATCTGAGGTTGATAGGTGATATTTTTTGAATAAACTATCAAATCTAATTGGTTTGAAACATTATAGCTCAGCATACTTCAAAACATGTTTTCATAACCCTTTCATTTTCATTGGCTAGTTGTTGTATATCATGGTGCAGAAGGAAACCTTATGTATTTACCATGTTCTTATTCCTATTTGTTTTGTGATCACATGACTGCCTTGTCTCCTTATTGCTAAGAGTTAACATTAACCTGGGTTTCTTTCTGAGATTTTCCACTCACCGTCAAATTTACTTCTCTATCAACGGTCAAGATTATTTCAAATTATCCATGTCTTTATCTCACTAAATCTCTTTTCCATTAAGATATTTCATCACTATATAAAATCAAGGTCGCTAAAAGATCTGGCTTTTTATAATTTTACTTGGAGACTACACGACCAACATTAGATCAAACTTAATCTAACGGTTTTCGTTAAGTCTCATGATCTTCAATGTAAACCCTAATTTGTTATGAGACTCTGCAACCTTCATAGGATTGTTGGATAACATAGACATGTGTCTCAATCTTATGCTTTGTCTCTTGATTTCTATGAAACCTCTGAATTTTAAACTTCATTTAGCGACTCCATGCCAACCTTATGATCTTTACTCAATCTACGGTCCACATTATTTGAAATTAACTTTACAACCCAAATATTACCTTGACCTAACCATGATTTTGTTTAGAGACTTGGCGACTGAATAAAACTGAATTCACTCAAAGATTTTCTTAACCTTGGTTTCTTTCTGAGATTAAACGCACACCACAAGATCTATTTGTAATCGGACCATCAACATTTAATCTCATAACCTTTATGTACTTTGGAAAATTAATCTAAGACTTTGCGACCACCTTTGGATTTTCTTTTGATCAGATGGTCTACATTAAGTCTCATGATATTTAAATTAACCCTTGATATCTTTTGAGATCGCGCGACTACTGATATATGGTAACCCTGTCTTAGCTGGGGTGAACTTTTGTGAGACTTCGTGACCAAAGGGTTTCAAAGTCATGAAAATATTTCTTTAACTTGATTTGCATTCTGAGACTTAGCGACAAGCATCCGATCAAAACTTTGTGAGAAGAAAATCAATGGTTCTTGTGAAATCTCTTAATCCTTGGATGAAATCACTCATCATTCTGAGACTCAGTGACAAGCATCCATTCTTGGGTCCACCAAATTCCATATGTCACTCTATTACTTGTCCACTTGTTATTAGTATTTGGCCACGAAGCTGCATGTGCTATGACTTATCTTCCTTGTCAACCCTTAGCTTGAGCCTGACCAGTCTTTAACCTTGGGTAATCTATTTTATTTATTGTATCACCATTGCTAAATGCCTTGGCTAATCCTTGATTAAATCAGAGAGTTCATGACTGAAGCTTAAATTTTTTTAAGGAATTGGACACATGTCAGTATTTGAACCACTACCTCTGAATCGCTGAAACCTTCTTGACCTTTTGAATTTTATCAAAAACTCCACACTGGCCATATGATCAATCATGAATTGGACAGTACTCACTTTATCTCATAGTGTTTAACTTAAGTCTTAATTCTTATCACGATCACGCGACTGTAGGAAAATTTCCACCATCTTTAACTCTAATTTTCTTAAGAGACTACGCAACTGAGTGAAACTGAAGTCACCAAAGGATTTCATTAACTCATGTTTCTTTCTAAGACTGCCCACTCATCGTGAGATCAAAATGTCAATCAATGGTCCATGTGAATTCTCTTTAACACTAAGGGTATATTCTTTTCTCTCCACGATCACGCGACCAAAGCATTTTGCCAAGTCTCAAAAGAAAATGGAATATGCTTAATACTCAAAGAGACTTCACGACTATGACTAAAAATAGAAAATAACACATAGCACAAATGACTTAAGTCACCTAATAAAGTAACTTCAAAATAGACATAGCCAATAACACTTAGGATTTTGATTGAATACACATGAAGATTTACTCAGGACATAGGGTTTTTCACAATTTTCATCAATTCATAGCTTAGATATGATAGTTTATAGGGAAATTGATAACTTTAGATAATATGTTGACACTCATAGGCAAAAAAAACCATTGGGAACCAAAATTTTTACAAGCAAGCTTCAAAACTTGAAATATAACCAACAACGGGTAGAACTCTTATGTTCTTGATCAACCGGTTAGTAGATCACATATCAGTTAGTGATAAAGTATGTGCAATCATTTATAATGATATGATGATGTATAATAAAGGTTATACATCCAAAGTATTGGTATTTACAAGATCAATACAAGCATTTAAGACATATTTGAGGTGTTGCATTGCAGAAGTCAAAACATGTTTGATTACCTTGGTGATATAAACTTGCAGATCTTATCTTGACCTAACGCTGTCATCTTATAAATCATTTATTTCATCAATATTATCAATTTGACACATGGTAGTATCTCAGGAAAGCAATTTGAAGATCATTTAATGTCGGTGCAAGTTGTTTATATATAGGAACTGCTCATATTAAAAAGTTGTTGTTGCTATTATTGTTGAGAGAAGAAGCAAGAGTTGTTTTGGGTGATTAGGGTTTTATGATTTCAAGCTGAGGTTGAGATCAGAGAGGAGATAGAAGAGAGAAACTATAGAGTACATATAACATATATGATCTAACAAGGAATCAGTTCTACATCTAGATTGCTAATCTTGTTGTTCCTTAATAGTTGCAGCAAGAAAAATCCCTTAACCGGGTGAAATCTAGCAAGTTCTTTTTGTAAATCCTTTAACAGGGTAACTTGTTCATTGAGGTTTAAAACCCTCTATCAAGGTAGATCATAGATCATCTTATTATAATCCTAATAGTTTACTAGTCACTCCTAATTGGGTGAACCCTTATAAATGGTATTTGTAGCTCCTAACAGGGAAAAATCATATACTGTAGTATTGGGCTTGTGGGTGTCATCCCCACCATGGTTTTTCCCTCTTACAAGAGTTTTTGCATGAAAATATTTGTGTTATGTGTGATAAATTTTTTGATGCTTGATATTAATATATTTTATATATTTGTATCAGTTACTTGTTTTATAGGCATTGAAAACATTTCAATAGTGACTGAGTTGAGTGGTTGAATTAGTTCGCTATCTATTTGTAGTAATTCAGCCCCCTCTTAGTACCTATTATTTCCAACAATTTATACATCCAAATCTTTTTGTAAATCCTTTTATCACAAAGATTTTTTTCAATACCATTGTCAACCTAGACATGATACTAAGAAGTTTTTTTATTTGAATTTTACTATTCAAGACCTCATTGATTCTAATGCTATATCTGTTGAGGGTGTTAATGATCAAGGAAATTTTTTTGTTGCACCTCCCAACAAAAACTTGCAAATATATATCAATCATTTACCCTCTCATTCAACCAATACCATTGATTCCACTCAATCCTAACCTTCTTCCTCCACCCATGTTGTTGAATATAAGTTGAATGTACTAAAGCCAACAATTTTTTTGACCTCATTGATCAAACTAAACCTAAACCTAAAGCTAAACCCAAACCTTGAACCTTATCTTTTCATTCCATTTGATCCTAAAGAGATAATTAAAGCACCTTGTGGCCCTCTTTACAAAAAAAATTAATGGTCTTATTTTTCTTTGTTTCCATATAGATCCTAATTGCATGGTGAATGTTATCATTGAATAAAATCTCTACACTATAAAATTGAAATGAGATTTCTATATTAAATCTGATGTGATGATAAAACATTTCAATGGTTTCACTTATCCTACCCATGGTTCCATTAATTTTCTCATACAAGTTGATGGTAAAATATTATATGTCACCTTCTTTGCCATCCCAACTTCCAATCAGTTTCAAGTTAGACTTGGCCTACCTTGGCTCACCTCCATGAAAGCTATAGTCTCTCCTATTCATAAGGGTTTGAAATTTCCCCATAATGGATAACTCATCATGATTAACCTCTCTATCATCCTTTAGCACATCAAGTAAACTTTGACCTTCACTTATTTTGGCTTTACATGCCTAAACCAATCCAATCATGTAACTAAGAATTCTTCCTATCCTATCACAAATTTAAAATCCAAAATATTTGTGAGCTTAGCGATCCTAAGGTTGTTCCATCTCCCTGCCCTAGACATGGACTTCTTCCTATACCTTACACACCTCCAATTTATGCTTTAGTTCTACCTCCTATATCCTATAAATATTCTACAAATTATATCTCTCTACATAGTGTGGTGCCTTTCATTCTTCAACCTGAAGAAGAAAAGGACTCGATGTTGATTGATCCTACACCACCTCAAATTTTTTTATTTAAAAAAAAAAACAAACAAAAACCTAACTGTTGTTCTCATGACTATCAATATAAATATCATGCTATATCCCATGAACATGCTTCCAAAAACCTTTCCTCCACTTAGACACCTATTCATTCTTTCATTCCCTTTGATCAACCTATACATAGCCCAAGGGAGGAAGTAAATTTGAAAATATGAAAGTGAACAAACACATTGATGATTATATTTGAATTAGAGATCCAATTTTTATTAATTTAGATGAAGAGGATAATATTGATGATGATTTTACTATTCCTAATGTAAATGATAATCTTCATGCTACTAGTCCTGATGATATATATGATCTTATTGATCTTAATCATGACTTAGCAACTTTATTTGTAAAACTATTATCTCTTGCTCTTAGTGACAAACAAAGTTACTCATTCTTAGAGCATGGTCATTATTTAGAACTATCTATTGTTCCATTTATCATGCTTGATATTTATCCTCTTTTATATTATATCCTCTTGTATATTTGATTCCTTTGTGTTTTCATGTTGTAATGTTGTTCCCCCATGATTTGCTTCTTTTTATTTATTTTGTTTAGATTTCTTTAAATGACCCTTGTTGCTTCATTGACACAAAGTGATAAAGGAATAGACATGTTGTGAAACACCTCTATTTGTAACTTATTACTTCTATATGTTGTATACATTTTATGTCATGCATGTTATATTGTTCATAAATGTGCCCTTGTGTTTTCTGATTTGGGATGACACAAAATGGTAGCTACCATTCCTTTTGGTCTTTGTAATGCCACCCCAAAAAGACTCAGATTATTTGTATCTCTTATGTGATATTCTTCCACTATGCTTACAATTTTTCTACCTTTGGAGAATGATGATAGTTCATTTTGATATAATTTTGATATACATGAGTTATCATATGATCATACTATCCCTAGAGTTAGTAGATCCCTTCCATACTCTTTTTTTTTTATGTATTTCATTTCCCTTAGTTTTTCATTTTATGGGGGCATCTCATAGCAGAAATGTCTCTTATAGGTTCATGTATGCTTCATTAAATCCATCTCTCCCATTAAGTTGTTTTAAATCACTTTAACATGGGTATGTACATTTCAATCCTTGTTTCACAATTTCACACACACACACACACACACACACACACACACACACACACACACACACAGATTTAATTCAATATCTTTTGTGTCTGGCTAAGGAGACAATTCTTTCCTTACATTCATCTTTACATTATCATGTGCTTGTGAATTATTCAACAAATCATTAGACTAATCTACCTTATCTATATCCCTTTGCAAAAAATGATTTCCTTAGGAGTGATCTCCTTTTCTAGATCCCTTAATGGAGACAATAATTTCCTTAAGGGTTGATCTACTTTTTTTAAATGGTTGAATAGCATAACACAACTTGCTAGACTATCAATTCCATCTTTTGCAGCAACACTTTCTCTTTGCATGATCCATAGTAAGGTAATACCTTACTAGGCTAGCACGGTCATTCCTCTCTCTCTCCTCATTTTTCTCTCTTTCAAGTGATTCCTCTTTTATCTTGGTTTCGGATTTGATGAGGAACTAAGTTACTTGGGGTCTTGATGTTTCTTTGACTCCTATACCTTGATAAGATTTTTCTATTGCATTGATCTACTTTACCAAAAGCATGAGTTTGTCTCATAATCCCACTAAAGTGGGGGATAAATGAAATCTCTTGAAAATTTAGAACCCAAAATTGGATTCTCTATAAAGCCCCATTTAGGTGATTTTGATATTTAATGTCCATTATGCTTCAATCTAGCTACCTGATTCTTGTTTTCCTGCATCTAGCTCATCATCCTGACAATTAGTTCTGATTTCATCACATTCTCCTAGGAAAAAAGTTCAAATGTTTTTTCCTAGGAAAATAAACTTTTAAATGCTATGTCCCCGCATAAATTGGCCCAAATTTAAACCATGGACCTCTTTCAGTGTTTTTTTGGGAACATAGGTCCTATGGTCAACCTAGATCAATTTTGAATCCTAAAATATTTGATAGGTATATAGAACCCTATCTATCCTCATTTTGGTATGTATCTATCAGTTATTCATGTAATCAAGTCTATATCACAAGAAATCAAGAATTCAAGGTGAATTCAAGATTTAAAGGCAAGCGTCCAAGATCTAGTCTTTCTTCAAGCATCTAAGGCAATTTGTAGGATATCTTCTCTCTTGTAGAAATGTTATCTTCCATGAAGGCCAAGTAGAGGAGCTCATAATCAAGCTAGAAGATCCTTTATACATCCACAAGCATTGTTCTTTCACAACAAGTGATTATCAAGCATAGAAAAATTGAGGGTCTAGGAGTGAAATTCATATATCCATGCATTTGTGAGTGAATCCTCGATTTATTTCTACATTCAAAGGGAAAAACATTCAATTCAAGAAACAGTTAAGTATCTTCATGAATATTAGTGATTCCTACATCTTCTCATGAACGTATAATCAAGGTTAATCAAGCATTTACCTTTTTATATTCATTCCTTTATGAAATTTCAATTCATTTTTAAGGTTAATTCCAAAATAGGGGTTTGACCAAGGTGATCCCCTTTCCAAAACCTTTTCCCTATTTTTATATGTGCAAGAATACATGATCTAGCTATAGGAATGTTTGCGAGAAGATTGGGTTCTAACAGAGCACCCCTACTATTTTTAGCCAAAAACACCAAGAACATAACATAAATCATTTTGTTCTTGGGAAATAAAAATTTCAAATAACTTTTACCTAGAATTTTTTTCTCACATTGATACCACGGGTCTTTTTTGCAGTCTTGATCCCATTTCAAGTCATTTCACATTTTTAACTAGTAGTTATTTATTAGTTTTTTTTTCCGGTTTGATCTATATTTGCCAATTTTCTTCATTTTCCCTCTCCCTAGTTCACAATTTACATATTTAGTGAAGGATAATTATCTCTTTCGGTGCTTAAGACCTACTTAAACCTAGTGGGACACCTTCCTTCCAAAATGTGAAACTTTTAAAAGGAAGAGTAATCTACCCCTTTGCATTTCTTGCCTTTTCACCATGTACACAACCATCCAGTCCCAAGAGGTTATTTTTTCCCTTCTCCCTCCTTTAATCTTGCACATAATCCCACCAAAGAGATGCATGAACCTTAAATTTTGTTCTAGTTGATTTCACTTGTTGCTCCTTGGGTACATCTTCAAATTCAAAGTATTTTTCTTGTTCTCTTATCCAATCAAGAAGTTCCTCACTATTCAAACTTCCTAAATATACTAGAAGTTCCAACTTTACTTTGGAACTGTCTTCCTTGACTTCCTTAATCAATTTTTTTTGCCTTTCCTCTTCAAAATATCTCTCTTTCTTAGATTCTTCATGTTGTGGATCATCTTCACCCATTTATTCTTCTTGGTCACTCAAATATCCTATGACCATTCCTATTCTTTGATTAATCTCAATTTTTGTAATTCTTGCATCAATGATTTCTTTCATTTCTATTAACTCTTGGGAAAGGGAGTCCCTTATCGCTTTGGTTATCCTATCCATTTGTCTTTCAATATTTAACCTTGGAGGCATATTGAATTGTATTAAACTCAAATTTTTTTATATTATTATTATTTGTAAGTGATCTTCCTTTCTCTAATACCAAAAATTATACAAAGGACTTAAAAAAATCAAACATCAACCTAAGGTACTCAAATACCCGTCAACCTAACATTTGTGAACTATGCCTTCATTGATTTTTTTGTTCACTACTAGGGGTAGATTTTTATCCTTCCTATGGCCTAACCATATGATACACACTTACCATACTTTATGACATCTCATGAGGCTTATTTCATTCAAATATGAGTTCATTCCTTATTCCAACCACAACTGAGAGCATGACTACAACATCCTAGTTTTGACAAGCATATAAGGTTTTCTCTTTGAGGCAAAAGGAACCATGAAACAAAATTTGAGTCTTTAAACTTGAACAAATTATACAAACCACTTATAAAACACTTCATCAACATGGTACATTAATATTCAGTTACACTTGAATTGGTTTGGTCATTCCTTCATTCATCTCTCTAAGCTATCAAAAATTGTCCTCTTAGGACTGTCACTGCATAAAACACAATCATACTACCTAAAATGGTCAATTAAACCTTTGAAAATTTCTATAAGACCCCTCTACACATTTCCTCCCTACCACTTATTAAAATGTGATCAAACTATGCACTATTTTATCCCTTAACAGTCTCACATACACTGCAATCATACCAACAATCAATTAATGATAGTGCAAAACTCCATTTGAAACCCTAAAAACTTGGGATATAATAATAAAAAATAATTATAGGAATCTCCATACATTTGGGATATTTTCACTAGTGGATGTCCAAGTTAGACATTTATTTCACTCACCGGTTACTTTAGGTAGGGTTTTTACCATTTTACAAAGAAAATGCTATAACTTTGACAATACTTGATGAAAATAAATGAAACCAACTAAAAAAGAAATTAGATTCACGTTTTTAACTTTTAAAACCAGTTATAGATCATTAAATACAAGTTATAACCAATACAAACTCAAAGAGAATCTTGCAACATGAGAGAACTCAAAATTAATGCACAAAACAATGGTTTTCTTCTTCTTTACATTCTCCAACCCCTCAATTTTAGTTTGGATCACATATTTATGCACAAAAAATATTATTCAAATATGTAAGTGACCAACTACTAATTTTTTTAATAAACACAACAAATTGACAAATGTGACAGTTTTGCTTTACAACTTTTGTTGCAACATTGACAACTTTTGTACAACATTGACAATTTTTAAGAACTTGACCTTAAACCTTCCAAAATGGATCAAAATGATACTAAATGGTCTTAAATGATCTTATTACATCCAAACACACCTAAATAACATAAAAAATAAAAAGTGGCAATATGCATGATATGATTCTCCTTATACCTCTGCATCATAGATCAATCATGTTATGCATGAAAGGCCAGGAACACTTACATAGGGCCTAATTTAGCAATAAATTTTATAGGGATGAAATTTTTGATGCTATAATTTTTCTATCATGTAAATATATCTCTAAATATACATTTTCTAGAAAAATTTCTACTCTTTAATAAGAGTCATCTAAATCTCCTCAAATAATAAATAGGTCTCTCTGCTGATGACAGTGAACAGGTCTACTATTATGATCTCTATTTTAAAACCACATGTCTCTATTCCTAGAATTTTTTCATCTATTTATATATAATATCATGTCATCCTCTCAATTTATATGTGATCTCTATATCATGTCCTCTCTATGTCATCTCTACTCCTCATGACATTTATATAACAATATTATGATAGTAGCATCTTTCTTCATTTGTTATTGTAGAACACCTATGTTCTTATAGTGTCTATAATATTCTCTTCACATCATAGTTATACAATTATTTCAACCACTATCATGATTTTCATTTAGTGTATATGATACCAATAACTAGCTGCATCTTTCCATGACTCTATGACTTTTGATCTCTTATAACTGCTTCATTGAAGATGATTGTTCTTATATTATTGTTTTCCTCACTATTGTATATATTGTCTTCTTTTCATTCATTCCACTTTACAACATACATATTCTCATCTATAAAACTTGTCTTTTTAGCTTCGTGGCATGTCAATGCGTCACTTCCTTTTATGGTGATAGATTGACCTATTTTCTTTATGGTATTCTTTACTACTCATGTCTCTTGTTATGACAATATCTTGTTCTACATTTCACTTTCTTGTATTTTACTCAAGATTACTTGAGCTATATTTTAATATTTTTTTTTCACCTCTATCATTCTCCTAATACTAGCTTTGTGACTTCACCTTATCCCCCATGTGACTGCAAAAATTGTTTCTAATAGAACTATCCCATGGTTATAATATTTTGGTGCCAATAATAATTATGGTAATGAGAACCCAAAGATGATATGTATTTTGGCATTTTGTCCTTTTTGATAGTCAAATTCTCACTCCCCTTTCTCTAACCATGACAAAGATATTAGTGTTATGTTTGTGCCCCCAACTATCATGATCTTTTATTGGAAATGACTTGTTTTGTATACAATTCTCCAAACTCATTATATCTTTCTTTCTTGGCATTTCTTTTGTGATGACATTCAGAAAATTACATACCTCTATGAAACTTGTTTTAATTGTTGTTGTTGACCTAGGGTTTATTCATATGTTTTCTAATTTGTTCTTAAGAGAATCCACCATAAAGGGTTTCAAGAGAAAACCTACAAGGATATATTGAGAAAAAAACCTATTCCTTTCTCTATTTATACTCTCATAAAAACTTGAAGGTTTTTCTTTTTTATTGAATTCTTCCTTATAAAAACTTTGTTTTAGGAATAGAAATAATAAAACCCCTCCCAACAGATTCAAATGACCTTTCTTCTCCAAACAATATAATAGAAGAATCATGAGAATAAAAAAAATGTGATAAAAGGTGTACATGACCCATGTATGGTTCATTGAACACAATCTCCATGATCTGTAGTATCCACTCCAAGTTCCTTTTCTTTGTTGTTGAGCAATTTTTATGTATAAACCCCTTTGGTACTGTAGACACCTAAAAATATCTTAACTTCTTTGTTGATTAAATTATTTTATTAATTCATTATCCTTCTAATCTATTATTTAAATAAATATTCCTATTTATTTAAATAATTTGTTATCCTTTTCTTTATAAAATTGAAGAAATTTTAATTTATTTAATTAAACCTTTCTTTAAGCCTTTTTCCTCTATTTACTAAATAAGCACTTTTGTTTATTTTCCAAATTAATTTATCCTCTTCTTTTCATTTTAGTCAATCATGTGCAATTACATAGATCAAATCCTAAACATTTCTCCACATGTCACTTGTCATTCATCTCTTCATTTGACCTATCCCACTTAAAAAGTTAACAACTCCCTTCCACCTCTTAATCATAACCACTCATCTATTTTTCCCCTTAATCTCCTCCAACTCACTTACACCTCTTAATATTAGTCACTCATTCCTTTTGAGTCTTAATCTTGTTCAACTTTCTTCCACATTGTAATCCTATCCATCCATCTTTTTGCCTCTTAATCTCCTTCATCCAAGCCTACCTAACTCTTCAAAAATATATAAAATAGGATCCTTCTCCTCATTTCTCATAAAGATATTTCACTACATTGTTATTTTTGTAGGATTGTGAGCAACCACATACCCTCAACAATAACATTATCAAACACTTAGCATTTTGAGAGGTTTGCATTGGATTTTTTATGTTGAAGTTGTTAGGATTAAATAATACTGAGAGGGGGGTGAAACAGTATTATAGAAATTAAAATAGAATTTAAACCAATTCCACGTAAACCATAAGAATACTTAAATCAAAGTAACATAAATAAATAACACAGTACTCATAACACCATTATTTTTTGTCGAGGAAACCCTGACCAAGGGAAAGGCCTTGTGGGGATGGTACCCACAAGCATGCACTAAAGCATAATGTCCTGGTAAGGAGACCTAGCCTTATTAGGAGCTGAATATTACATTTTATATTTCCTTTTTAAAGGAATAACAACCCTGTTAAAGGTATACAATACCCTATTAGGGGCCAACTAAGCTTACAACTCTTACAATATACTTATGTTACAAAGTATTCCTAGTAATGAACAAAACAAGCATCTTTAATGCTTAGATAGTTCCACTCATATCTCTTCAATGATCTATGTCAAGCCTCTTCTTTTCCATTTATATCTCTCATATCACATATTCCATCATCTTAATTTTCTCAACAAAAATTATTCATATATATATCTTTATCTTTACCAAGTTGGCTCTCTTAATCAAATATTACATAGTCGGCTCTCAATAAAAAATACAATTAATAAAGTAAATATCAAACACATAGTCGACACTCTTACATAATAAAAATATATATTATTAACAATCATAATCTATCTTATCTTGCTAGGAGTTCACATTACACTCCCCAAATCATCTCTTTAGTTCAACTGTTTTGTATCACTATTTCTGCTATTTTTGCCTATCTTCATTTAACTGTAACTCTCTGTAAACTTTACAAAAATCAAATCAATCTTAGATGTAGGTCTTCCATACCCATATTATCTCCCTCTAAGATCGCTCAACATAACTCATCGATCTTGATCTTTGATACCCAAAATACCTTTGTATTTCTACTATGTACTTAGTCGATTCCAAAATAGAATCACCAAAACTTAACTCCAGATCAATCGATCAATATGCCATATGTGTTTCCATAAATGAAAACCAAAAAGTGAATCATAACACACAAAATTTATCACTTGACAACAATCTCTCCCTTTGGCATTGATGGCAACGCTAAACAAAAATTGACTAAGACTTCCAGTAAAAACAAAAACTGTCTCCTATGTATTTCTTCTTCTTCTATTTGCTTCTCTCTTCTTCCTTTATTCATTTTTTTTTTTTTCTCATAGTTTTTTTTTCTTCTCTACTCCAATTTTTTTCTTCTCTTCTCCCCCTTTTACAATAATGAAAAAGGTGCATACAAAGTAATAAGACTAGTGCTTGCTAACCATTTTCATAATATCTTGAAAAGAATCTTCCAAGATCTTCACTTCTGCACTCCATGACTTAACCAATAGCTGACTAACATAAATTAGTCCATTTAGTGAAAATTATGTTGTCTCTACTTCTTTCACCTCTATGGGCATAGAGTTTCTCATTTCTTTTGTAGTCTTCTCCATGTCAGATAAGTGGGTTTAAATAATTGATAACTTAGGAGTGATTAAACTCTTCAGCAAAGCAAACCTTATCATGACTCTCCCTTTCTCAATATCCAACACATTTATCTTATCAAAAATTCTTGTTACTTTGCTATCCATCTCCTTCATAGATTGTGAGGAGGTCTCACAACTGTCCATCATACTATTCAAGGTTTCCCTGTCCTTAGTAGTAATGTCCTCAATATTCTGAACATGTCTGATTGGGTTCATGCAATAACTGAATAGTTTCCTGCTATGTGCAACACAACTCTTAGCATTTTCTATAACAGTTCTCAAAATGTCCAAGTCCCATGAAATCGCCTGGAAAAATCCAATCAGTTTATTCTCTAAGTAGCTCTTCTCTGCTTTATCTTCTACAATCTTCACTAAGTTCTCATAGTGACCATCAAACTCATCAAGTGTCTTCTTCAAGTTCTATATATCATCTCTTCTCTGGAAAAAAAAAAGGTACTGGAAGCAATTAATTCATAGTATCAATTGCCCTGAAAATTACTTTATACTTCTTGTCACTCTTCTGCTCTAATCTTTCTTCTGCTTTAGTAAGTGCGGTGAAATCTAATCTCACCAACTCATCCTCATCCATGCGATAAACATCAACATCTATAGGTTTTATTTTCTTTCCAATAATAGGATAGAAGATGTGTTTACCTTATTTTTGACTTCATCTTTTTCTTCTTCTTCCTGCTTCATTTCTTTTTGTACTTCCTCTTCCTCTTTCTGTTCTTCCTCTTTCAGTTCTTCCTCTTTCAGTTCTTCCTCTTTCTATTCTTCCTCTTCAACCATACTACTGTCAATGTTTCCATTGAAAGAGTCCTTCTCATCATGAGAAGCGTCAAGTGTTATAGGCACACCAGAAACATAGAAATATGGTTGCATGTCATCTTCACTTCTCTCAGTATTGTCCTTAGCTTCTTTTTAAATCTCTCCCATTCTTAAGGGTGTAGGCATTGTAGTCTTAGTAGGTATATTCATCTTAGGAATAGTTGACATAAGTATCTGATCTAGTGCTTTCTCAGTCTCTTCAGTAATATCTTCATACTTTCTTACCATGATTTTCACTAACCTTGCCTTTGTCCTCAATAAATGTTTTATTTTTTTCAATATTCTATCTCTCTCTTGCATAGATATCAAAGGTAACATGTTATCAATAAATTCATTTCTGATAGTCTCATATTCAATATGTGCTAACTATTTTGTTATTTCCAATCTTCCATACAAATCTTCAGGTACACTGCCCTCAATCTCCAATAGATTTTTCTTGAAAAAAGTAAATGATTTACTACAATATATTCAATCTTAATTTTTTCAGATTCCTCATAGCTATCATAGTATCTGTCTATTGTAACTAGCTTTCCCTGTTCAATAGATCTCTTCTCAATCATTTTCAAGTCAGGCTTACATACTTGTCTATCACTTTTAGCTTTCTTCTCTTCTCTCTCAGTCCTCTATTCTTTAGGTGGTGATTTCTATTTGGTGGATCTAGTGCTCACTCTAGGAACCAATTTTACTACCTATGAGGTCTTCAAAGATGATGAAGGAGTGTCTACATCAATAACTATAGTAGGTGTAGTAGATTTCATCACAACTTCAGGATGTGGAAGGGATGAAGTACTAGCACTTTCCAATCCTAAAGATCATTCTGCCAATTTCCTCTTTACTTCCCTCAACTCTTCCTCAGTCAATCCTACCTTCACTCCACATTCATGAATGATGTTCTCCACTTTTATTTTCCTCAAGCCTCTGGTATGTTCTTCTCTCACTTCAGCTGATTTTTCTTCATAAGTACCTCATCTCTTCTCAGATGTATCTACCTTAGATGCCAGAACATGTTCGATTTGCATAGTTAGTATTTATGAACTCACTTCATATCCCATAGGATAACAAAATTTCTTCCTTAGAACAACTTCCTCAAAGAATACACAATTTGTTTCAACCATGAGACATATTGTATCCATGTATTTTTCAACTAAGTCTTCAGGGATCCTGTATCTTTCTTTCACCTTCCTCTAAAGAATCTTAATTATTCCAAATAGTTCTCCATCAACCCATGTGATGTTCTATCTTTGATAACTCATTGAAATATGAATACCAGTAGGTATCCCATTTCTCCAACCACTAGGGTGCATTCCTAAAAATTTGTGCTCAATGTGTATGTACATGTGCATTACAAGTGAACCAAATCTGAAGGTTTTGGATTTGTCTTTCTTTATCAACTTCACATTCTCCAAAAATATTGTGCCAAAACTTTGCATGTGTTCTCATTCACCATTCTATAGGCTATCATAATAACTCCATCAGATACAAAATTAGGTCTACTACTATACTAGAATTTGTAACCAAGTAACATAGTAGTCAATATCACATCCTGTTGAAAGATGTCATTCACTATCATAGCTTCCCTATCCCATTTTGAGTGTGTTAAGGTTTCAAGTTGTTCTTAACATGTTTCTCTACCACAAAAATGATTCCAGTATTGTCCAATCAAGTAATATCATGTATCAATTCACTACATATCTTCACAGGTTGTTCACCTATCCAAATAAATTGATCATATACTCTGCTCAAAAATACCTTAAACCATTCTTCTTCGCTGAATTTGTGTAAATACAAAATTTTCATTATGTTTAACATGCTTGAATTCATCTCTCATAATACCATTATCAGTCATGTATTCCATTTTATTAGAAATCTCATTGATACCCAGTATGTCATACTTGCAATGAATATATGCCCTAATGTCTTCAACATGCAAGACACTGTGAGATGTTTGGGAAAATGCTCCTTTAGGGTCTTCTTCATAGGATTTAAAAGGATGTTTCTTGAATTTATACCTAGGTCTATCCACAACATCAAATATCATAGGTGCATCCATAGTTTTTGTATAAGTAGATGATGTAAATACCTTTCACATGCAGAATTTTGAGTATTCACTTTGATCGATCATGCAAGGTAATTGCTAGATAGTCTGAATCTCTTTTCTCTTTGATCTCCTCAGGTTGCTACTCATAAAATAGTAATTAAATAGATAATCATTTGATGATATACAATGTTAAGTTATAAAAATATCATATTACTCAATGTTGTCCAATCAAGCATAAATCTCGCGATCAAAATATATACATTTTCTAATGTTGTGCTCTTGAATATATATTCCACGATGTCTGCCACAATCACACCTAAGCTTGCTAGAGCTCACTCCTCAAAATCAGAGGAGGGACATATTTTGAAACCTTTATCCAATGCTCCCCTAAGGCCATGCTCGACCAATTAGGTCAATTCTTCTTTGTTATCATCATGCAAATATCTAGTAGCATCTACTATCTCTCCCTAAACCAATATCTCACTTGTCTCTTTCATCTTCCATATCTTTCCACTGTTGTTATCTTCTGCTTTCTTGAAACAACTGTCAAAATCACTCTTCAATTTTGCAACACTCTTACCAGTATTATTGCCATTCTTTTGTGTATTCCTAGGAGGTGGTACTCTTATGTTGTTTACTCCATTATACTTGCAAAAAATTTCTATATGGCCCCAATTGTTGCATTTGAAACATATAGGAGGTATTCTATCCTAATTTACTTGCAGGTTACAAAACTTTGAAATGTGTCCAATGTTATTACATATGTAACATGTAGGTTTCACTATATGTTCTCCTCTATTGTCTTGTCTATATCTAGATTGACTGAGTTTCCTCCATTCTGTCTTCTTGTGTCCATATGCATTAGAGTTAAAATAATAACTAGAAAAAGTCTTAAAAGGGGCATTACCTCTATAGTCTATCTTTCATGTGTCCAAACTTGTTACAACCAAAGCATCTACCTCTGAAAGGTCTGATATTTTCTTTAGGTTCTTCAAGAGTAGATTTTTATGCATCAATCTTTGCATCTAGTTTCTCTTCTTGATTCTTGGAACATTTAGCTTCATTGAAGCCAATACCAGACACATCTCCTTTAGGTTTCTTTCTGTCTCTTTTTTCATCGATCAAGTGACTGCTCATGTGTTGTTTCTCAATGTGTTTCTTTGTCTCAACAAGTTCACCTTTTCTGATCTGATTGTATTTCTCCAATTCTAGATACTTGTTCTTGTAATGGTCAGCCTCATTCTTCATTTGTTCCATCAAAGCATTTGAATTTTTCAAATCTTCTTCAATCTTGTTTTTAGCATCGTTTTCCAATTGAATTTCTTTAGAAATGGCTTCATTCTCAAGCTTTAGCGTGTCCTTCTCTTCTCCAAGTTGCTTCATTTGATTTGAATTATCATTGTCTGAATCTTCCTTTATCTAAACCACAAGGTCTTATCTCTGATTTCTAGAAAGTTCAAGATGTTCTTTCAGTTTCTTTATGAATCCATCATTTCTCTTTAATTTGAATCTCAAATCACCATTTTCTTCTTTTTCTTTATCAAGGTTTTCAAGTGAAGCTTCAAATTTTTCTTGCAAACTAGCTGAATCCATCCCAATCTCCCTTAAGCTATTAAGCTTTCTCTCCAGGGCCAAAAGATCTAATACCAATTGTTAGGATTAATTAATACTGAGAGGGGAGTGAATCAGTATTAAAAAACTTAAAATCAACTTTAAACCAATTCCACATAAACCATAAGCATATTGAAATCAAAGGAACATAAAAAAATAACACAATACTCATAACACCATTATTTGTTGTCAAGGAAACCCTGGCCAAGGGAAAACCCTAGTGGGGATGGTACCCACAAGCATGCACTAAAGTATAATGTCCCTATAAGAAGACCTAGCCTTGTTAGGAGCTGAATATATTACATAGTACATTTCCTTGTTAAAGGAATAACAACCCTGTTAAAGGTATAGAACACCCTCTTAGGGTCTAACTAAGCTTACAACACTTACAATATACTTATATTACAAAGTGTTCTTAGTAATGAGAAAAACAAGCATCTTTAATGCTTAGATAGTTCTAGTCATAGTTCTTCAATGATCTTTGTCAACCCTCTGCTCTGACATTCACATCTCTCATATCACATATTCCACCATCTTACTTAGCTCAAAAAAAGGTCTTCATATGTATAGTTTCTCAATGTGTTTCTTTGTCTCAACAAGTTCACATTTTATGATCTGATTGTATTTCTCTAATTATAGATACTTGTTCTTGTAATGGTCAGCCTCATTCTTCATTTGTTCCATCAAAGCATTTGAATTTTTCAAATCTTCTTCAATCTTGTTTTTAGCATCCTTTTCCAATTAAATTTCTTTAGAAATGGCTTCATTCTCAAGATTCAACGTGTCCTTCTCTTCTTCAAGTTGCTTCATCTGATTTGAATTGTCATTGTCTAAATCTTCCTTTATCTAAACCACAAGGTCTTGTCTCTTATTTATAGAAAGTTCAAGCTGTTCTTTCAGTTTCTTTATGAATCCATCGCTTCTCTTTAATTTGAATCTCAAATCACCATTTTCTTCTTTTTCTTTATCAAGGTCTTCAAGTGAAGCTTCAAATTTTTCTTGCAAACTAGCTGAATCCATCCTGATCTCCCTTAAGATGTTAAGCTTTCTCTCCAGGGGCCAAAATATCTGATACCAATTATTAGGATTAAGTAATACTGAGAGGGGAGTGAATCAGTATTTAAAAAATTAAAATCAACTTTAAACAAATTCCACATAAACCATAAGCATACTGAAATCAAAGGAACATAAAAAAAATAACACAATACTCATAACACCATTATTTGTTGTCGAGGAAACCCTGGCCAAGGGAAAACCCTGGTGGGGATGGTACCCACAAGCATGCACTAAAGTATAATGTCCTTGTAAGGATACCTGGCCTTGTTAGGAGCTGAATATTACATATTACATTTCCTTGTTAAAGGAATAAAAACCCTATTAAAGGTATACAACACCCTCTTAGGGTCTAATTGAGCTTACAACACTTACAATATACTTCTATTACAAAGTGTTCTTAGTAATGAGGAAAACAAGCATCTTTAATGCTTAGATAGTCCTAGTCATAGTTATTCAATGATCTCTGTCAACCATTTGCTCTGACATTCGCATCTCTCATATCACATATTCCACCATCTTACTTAGCTCAACAAAAATTCTTCACACACACACACACACATATATATATATATATCTTAATTACCAAGTCGACTCTCTTAATTAAATATTATATAGTCGGCTCTCAATAAAAAAAATTTAATAAATTAAATATCAAACACATAGTCATCCCTATTACATAATCAAAAATTAGATTATTAGCAATCATATTCTATCTTATCTTTCTAGGAGTTTACATCATAATCCCCAAATCATCGCTTCAGTTCAACTACTTTGTATCACTATTCTGCTGCTATCACATGCCTTCATTTCACTGTAACTCTCTATAAACTTTACCAAAATCAAATAGATCTTAGAAGTAGTTCACCCATACCCCATAGTATCTCCCTCTAAGCTTGCTTGATATAAATCATCGATCTTGATCTTCGATACCCAAAATACCTGTGTAATTCTGCTCTGTACTTAGTCGATTCTAAAATAGAATCACCAAAACTTAACTCCAGATCAATCGATCAATATCCCATATGTGTTTCCATAAATGACAACCAAAAATTAAATCATAACACACAAAATTGATCACTTGCCAATAGAATTAGATTAAGGTTATCTCTTATTTTATTTCATATATTTACATGCTTGATTCTCCATATCATTTGAGGTATATTTGATAATATAGGAATAAGTCTAGTTTCTTAAGCTTGTTCTTTATTTGAAATTTTACATACTACATTTTGGCATGGCCGGTGGGACCCACATCCTAGTTTTATTCATTCTTTTTTTCATTTTGTAGGTTTTTTTGAAAGATTCATAAACAAGCATCTCCGCACCTACAAAGGTGTCTCTGACAGATGGGCTTCTTTGCACCTACATAGGCGTCTCTGATAGAAAGGGATTTTCCTCTTTTGTATAAGCATTTTAGGGCTTATAATATGCATTTTTAGTCATATTAGGGTTATTTATTGAAGTATTTTGGTCATTAGAAGCACTCTTATGCATTTGCAAGCTCATTAGAATCCAAATTTTTGAAAACCCTAGTCATTATTTTCTTTCTGTCACTTACAGGCATCTCTAATAAAAAGGTTCATTATTGCATATTGAATCATACTTTAGGGTTTCTTTGTACATTTTTTAGAACTTCCTAGAGGCACTTAAATTCTTATTCTCACAATCGATAGTGCATTTTTTTTAATTTCTGATCTACATAGGTGTCTCTTCCTACAAACAAGTGTCTCTGCATAGGCATCTCTTCCTACAGACAGGCGTCTCTGACAGAGAATTTTATTTTCCTCATTACATTTTGTTTCAGGGTTTCTAGAGTGTGTTTCATTCTGGTTGTTGATAGTAATGTTAGGATTAAGTAATACTAAGCGGGGGGTGAATCAGTATTAAAACACTTTCATTTCAAACTTATCAAATTCAAGCTTAAGCATGTAATTAGTGAAATAAGAAGAACATACACATAAATTAAACAACTCATAGCACCATGATTTATTAACAAGGAAACCCTGGCCAAGGGAAAACCCTGATGGGGATGATATCCATGAATAATTCACTAAGAGTATAATCTCCTTGTTAAGAGACATAGCCCTGTTAGGAGCTGAATATTTCATTTTGTACATAACACTACTAAAGGATAGAAATATTGTTAGGGGTAGTACAAGGAGCTCACTACTCTTACAATGTAAAATTGTCTTTACAATTTATCAAAAGTGAACTGAACAAGAATATTCTATGCTTAAGTAGTCCCAGTTATATTTCTCAACATCCTCTATCTAATTCTCATATCATAATACATCTATCTATTCCACACACTTCATCGCATTTCAAAACATCTTCACTTATATACTCGATCTCATAACCTTTCTAGTCGTCTCAAAAATAGATCAAAAAATGTGTCCAATACATAATTAGATAGAAAATACATAGTCGGTGATCATATATCAACAAATATAGGGTAGGACCCAAACCAAATCCAATGTAGCACTTCTGGATTCCACATGATACTCCCTTAAACATCACGACCACTCGTCTTCCCTGTTACATTGTCTTTGTGTAACCTCATAAAGTTGTAACTCTTTGCAGTCAACTCCAAAGTACAAGTGACCTTAATTAAAGGTCTTCTACATCTCATAATACATTCTTCTAAGCTTGCAAGACTTAATTCATCACATATTGTCCTCACTAAGAAAAATTGTGCACCAATACCCCGTCAACTGCTTCCTGGACTTAGTAATTTTTCCAAATAGAGTATCCAAAAGTAGATTGTACTCCAAGATACCATGCCAATAAGTAGTGTTGACATAAATGACAACCTATATGCTATACTCATCAGGCCACTTTCCAACAATCTCCCCCTTTCACATTGATGGAAACACTTTGCGAAAAATGACTAAGTGTCCAATGCCAGACTACTAAATCTACATTTTTCATACTACATTTATTTCTCCCCCTTTGACATCAATGGAAAAGGTATACTAAAAAATTTAACTATATACACATCAAAATTATAGAGTTTCTCACCCAAAAAATCATACCATATGAAAAATATTTTGAAAAGAGGTTTCCAAGATTTGTGTATCTTCTTTACATGTCTTCTTCAAGGTCTGACCAACATGAATAAGGTCATTCAAAGAAAAAGATGAGATCTTTACATTCTTCAATACTGTGGGTAGAGCTTCATCAAGGGACTTATTTTCTGTCTCCATGTCCTCAAAATGTTTCTCTAGAATTGATAGTTTAGGAGTAAGCATACTCCTCAACATATAAAATCTCCCCAAAACTCTTGACTTCTCAGTTTTGAGGACACTAATATTGTCCACTAACCTGGAAACTTCCTTATCCATCTTTGTAATAGGTTGTGAGGAGGACCCATAATCCTTTTCCAAGTCATCCAATGTCTTCTCATCATTATGGATTATATCCAGCACATTCTGTAGATGCCTAGAAGGGTTTATGCAGTAGTTGTATATCTTCTTTCCATGATCGATGAAAGACCTAATACTAGAGATAGTGGTGTCTAATATGTTGATATCCCACTTCAATGACTCACATATCTCCTCTAAATTATTTTCCATGTATTCTCTCTCAACTTTCATAGCTACAACCTTCTCCAAAGAAGTAAAGTGAACATAAAAGTCATCAAGGATTTTGTTCAAATTATCCATTATATCATTTCCCTGAAAGGTGAAAGGTAAGAGTAGAATGTTTTTTATTCTTTATGTTTCCCTGTCCAATACCTTTTTCTTTTACTCTATCCCCTATTATGAACTCCCCTTAGCCTTAGCAAAGGCTATGAATGAAAAATTTATTAATTCATCCACATCCATGCCATCTGTTAGTGGTGTTAAAATTATCCGGTTCTAGGCATTTTCTTCTAGTTTTTTTCCATTGTCTTATGGTCTCTATGCTTAAACCCTTGGTACAATTCCATGAAAAACCCTAAAACCCCTTGTCTTTGTGGATTTTTATATTTCTGAGTTAATTTTTGAAACACTTATATGACTTAAGTTTCATGTCCTCTAAGTCATCATTGGCAAGACCATTTTATTTCCTAAGTCCTAGGCGGGGTTCCATTTTAATTTTTACTAAGTTTTATGTCCCCAACATACTTTATGTTTTCCATCTACCAAGAAATTATTTCTTAATCCAACGGTTGGAATTTTCCTCAATGAGTAAGATGAAGGTGGTTAACCATCAAGGATTTGCACCTGGGTGACATGTGTCCTTCTATAAAAAAAGTGTGGGCAAGATTTAATGCTCAATTAGATCTAGTTTCATTTATGACTGTCTCTTTCCCTTAATGACAAAGATGTAGTCAATCTAATGCTCAATGCAATGCTCCTGTGTGTTGCGTGTCATTTCAAGATCAAGGCTAGTCAAGTATTTAGCGATTTGATCTAATGGTTTTCTCTTAATCTCTTAATGCTAGCGGTCAAGTATGTAACATCTAGAGATATAGAGACAAAGGTAAGACTTGATATTTTATGTTGTTTCTTAATCTCATAAGTTTGCGGTTAAGTCTTGAAAGATTCATATATTTAGCGAGGACCATCGATGCTATTGTGATCGGAGGGCTGTTGTTGAGTATTGTGAGTTAAGATGAGTTAGTTCATTTATCCAACGACTCAAAGATAAGCTTTATTTATGAATCTCAAGACCAAGCCATGGTTGGGACATTCATTTGGAGATCAAGAGATCAAGCATTATCACTGAATCCCAGAACAAAAATTGGGTTAGGAAAAGTTTTCTAAGATCACGCGAGGACCATTGATCAAGACCAAGATGTTTGGATATCGATGAATATCGAGATAAAGTCAATGTCAATAAAAGTATTCAAAGATCAAGAGATGAAAATTTGAGATGTGACAACATTTAGACACATGTCGAAGAGACTTAGAAGTTCTAGGGTTGTTGCTAAATCTTACAATCAGACAAGAGTTAATCAAAAGATCTGGCGATTTGAAGATATAGAGGATTGTGTTGCTCAGGTCAAAAGAAGGTTAAAGATAAAGTGCATTCAAGTTAGATTTCATCTGACAATGGGTGATATGCCTTGAAGGGGAGATGCACGATGGATAGTGATCAAGGAAATGTGCCTGCTTGACATGTAGTTGTGCTAATGTCATGATCCCGGGTATTTCAAAGAATATTAAAGGTACCATAAGTTATTGATGATCATATGGATGGTGTAATTCCTTAATCTAAAATATCTATGTTTTTTAACCTTTAAGGCATTGCGATGTTTGGACACGTGTCTTCTAGTGATCGTGAGGCCAGAGATGGGTGAGATTAATGTGCATTTATGTTAAAATAGTTCTAACGGTTGGCGTGAATCCTCAAGGTGAAGTTGATCAATAGATATTGATCAAGGCATCACGACACCTTTCCACTGTTAATCTCTAAGTTCTGTTGATGATTAGTGCCCAACACTTATTCATTTCATTAGGAAATTTTAGTTGGCTATCACTGTGGCTGAGCTAAAACTATACAAGGCCGAGCAGTTTTTCAGTATGCCTAGTTACATTGCCAAGCCGAGTTACATTATTGAGCCGAGTAGACAGGGATGTTAAATGCTGAGCAGGATAGTTTTTGTATACTTTTTAGGAATGATACAAACTTCAAGGATAATTTATCCCAATGACTTGTATAATCTTTTTGGGCTGACTAATGTATGAATTTAATATTCTCATACAGAGTTAGTTATGCAATTTAATTGTTTTATCCTATGCATGACTCATTGTAAGCATTAATTATTTTACCATCAAGGCATGGATATCAGATCTTGATCATTGATCTAGATCTTGCTATCAGATCTGAACATATATATTAGATTGCTTCTAAACCCTATTTTGCAAGTGTGTGTGTGTGTGGCGATTGCATTTTTAGAAGTGAAATGCACAAACGGTTATTTTGTTAAGAGGTAGAGATCAAGCAGAGAAAGAACACAATGAACAACAGAGTAATGTTATATCAAATTATGCGATCATAGAAGGTACTAGAAAGAGGAGATCCATCATCAGCATCAGAGTGCATATCAAAGGATCAATACTTGAGAATTTTTAATCATTGTACCAGGTGAAAATCTCTTAATAGAGTGGTTTTAGTAGGCCTTTATTTATCTCTTAACATAGTGCTTACTTCATTGTAAGTTTAAATCCTTTAATAGGGTAAATTGTAATGATCTGAAGCTCTTAACAGGGCATACCTCTAATAGGGTAGATTACATTTTGTAATCAAACATTGTAACCTTAACAGGTACACTTTATTACTGCAATAGTGGAGAATTTTTTGGGTGTCATCCCCACCCCATTTTTACCTATTTGGGTTTCTAAGTTACCAAGTTTTTGTGTTATGTGTTACTTATTTCATTGTGTGGATGCTATCTGAGATTACATTATATTCATTTATGTTTGAATGTGGATCAATTTATTTTAAGTGTTTAATTTTGAAGATCTGATTCACCCCCCCTCTCAGTATCTTTCTTTCCCATTATTGTATTTCCAACAATTGGTATCAGAGTAGAGTTCTCTAAAAGGTTATAATAAGCTTGATAATAAAGATCTTGAGATGGAGATCTACAAGATGGGTAAAGTCATTGAGAATCAAAATATTGATGTTCAACTAGCACTACAACAGCTTGAGACTGCAAGACAGGAATTAAAGAAGTCCTTGGCTGCAAGAAAAGATTTGGACAAACAAATGAATGTCACTCATTATCAGGAAGAGGACACCACAAATCTATTTTAGAATGGAGATTCTACTAAGAGCGATGCAGCAATAGCAGATCTACTGGAAAAGAATAGTGCACTATGTGAAGAAGTCAAAAAATTGAAAAAGGAACAAGAAGCCCAATCAATAAGAATGTGTGAAGTTGTTGGATAGAAAAAGAAAGCCAAAGATGACAAGGCTATGGCAGAAGAAGACAAGAGAATGCTGACTACTAGACTTGATGAAAGAACACATGATGTGCAAACATTGACAGTTAATCAAGTAGACATGGCTAATCAACTACTACTTGTGAATTAGGAGATCAACAGGAAAGACTTGGAGATTGTAAATCTTAGATCTGAGAATAATCAATTGAAAGATGAATTGAGATCTGAGAAAGAACTTAATAACAGAGTAAATGATCCAAGTGCATCTATGAACTACTTTGAACAACTAGTGGAAGCATCAATAAGACCTAAAGATTCTTCTGGGTTAGGTCACACTAAACAACATACAACCACTGAAGATGGAGAATCATCTAAGACAGGTGAAAGTAAGAATGCAAAGCCAAGAAACAAGAAACCTATTTGTCACCACTGTGGAAAACCAGGTCATACAAAAAACATTTTTCGAAGCAAGAATGGTAAGTCCAATCCTAAAACTAACTTTAATGGTTATTGTTTTAGCTGTAATAAGTTTGGACATCAAGCATGTGAATGTAAGGTAAAGGCAATAAAAACACCTAGAATCAATGGTAATTTCTATAATTGTCACAAATATGGTCATAGAGTACAAGATTGAAGATCTAAAGGTAAACAACAATGGACATCAAAGGTACAAGAGAAATCACCAAGAAAAGGCAATACTTACAATTGGGATTACAACACATGGCATAGTTGTCATTACTGTGGTGAGTATGGACATGTTC
>MU224609.1:1470795-1483205 GCA_018584345.1 Thuja plicata | reverse complement strand
TTAAGCTTGTCATTTAGGTGCATAATAATTAATATGTTTATTAATTATTTATGCACAAACCTAGCTTTCTCCGGCTTTAGGGTTTCTCACCTTATAAGCCGCTTTTTTGTAATTATTGTTCATTCTTGGAGATATACATTTTACTCTCACTCCGCTGAGATTCTCAAAACCCTAGCTCTCTCTCTCTCTCACAGGTTGTTCTACAGCTTTCGGTATTTTTCTTGCAGGTGATCTTGGTTTGCTGTGGATTTGCACATTTGTGAAATCCTACAGAAGATGAGGCAGAAGTGGATGGAGAGGAAATAGTGTTGTTCTGAAGGAGAGCTTGCAAATCTGCAATCTATTTCTCATAGCCATCAAATCTCTTCTGAAAACACTGTGACTCATCATGGGGCCCCTTCTAAAAATAGGAACAAGTAAGGTTCTAAGTCTTCTGTTTCTCCTTCTTAGAAGAAGATGGTGGGCCAGTAGAGTGCTGAGAAGAGGAATCAAATATTTGCTTCAGCTTTAGTGTCTAAGTATCCTGAGATGACTTGGCAAGCAATTCCTGTGACTATGAACCTGTAAGAGAATCCATCTGAGTGAGCTTGGACTATTCACAAGTTAACCTGTCATAGAAGGTCTCAAAAGAGGGCATAACATGATGTGTACCTAGTGCAACCATAGCAAAGTAGAAGGTAGAAATGAAAAAATGATAAGGGCCACAAAGTTTTGAGAGTATCAGAAAGATACACTCATCATCTTACTTCGTATTTCTAGCAACTTGTAAAATAGATCAAAGAGATTTGAACTTCATCAGGAAGTCCTCAATGTTGGTGAATGATTTAGGTCCCAAGGAGGTGAACTCTACATCTATATGGATAATCTCTAACTGATTCATGGTGCCAAACAAGGTGGAAAATTTGTCCCACATATCCTGGGTGTGGTCAGACCATCCAGGTGGAACAACAACCCATTTGAAATATTTATGGAAATGAGGCCCATTGCCTCATCCATACTATTTCTGTGCATAAGAGCCTCATAAGGCCTCTGTAGAACTGGCTGAGCCACATCCATGCAGGACCATAAACCTTGTGACATGAGGAGTCTGGTCATTTGTGGCTTCCATATGTGGTAGTTATGTGGTGTCAGCCAGGCCACAGAGGGGTCTGACATTGAGAGAAGAATAAGATGGAAGTATAAGGGGATTTCTAAAGGAAATTGCAGAAAGTAAAATGCACCCCCCCACAATGTATAATACTATCCCCTGTACACAAAAAATTACTATGAAAGCACAAGAAACAAGAAAAAAACCTGAGGTCCAAAAGCAGAGCAGGAGCACAAAAGAAGGTGCATCTTTGACTAAAAAATATGGCAAGAAAATGGAAAAATTAAGAAATGAGACCTAGATGAGAGTGATGGGCTTGGAAAGAGATTTTTAATGATATATGGAAGTTGAAAATCTGAGTCTTTATGAGCCCTGTAGAGCCAAAAAGGCACAGGTACCCCCAAACAGCAAGGTCCCTAGAAAAACATAGTCTCGACAAATAATTTGATGGTTGTATGGGCATCACGGGATGTCTAGCCAGGTGGGGTGGCAGGTGGGCGGTGGCACCGGTGGAGGTGGCAGCTGGACTGGGTGGCAGAGGTAGCTGGGCGGGGTGGTGGTGGCAGCTGGGTGGCGCAGTGGTCGGCGGGTGGCGCGCAGGGCAGGGGCGGTGCGCGGGTGGTGCGGCGGTGGCATGCTCTAGCAGCCCTAAATTTTATCAAAAAATGTCATTTTTTAAAAAAAAATTTGATTTTTGCCTCGATTTTTGTGTTATGCAACTCTAATAGGCCAAAAAATTTCTTCAGAGGTCACTGTCACCAAATATGTCAAAATTTATATGTATTTTGATTCTCTCAGGCCTTTTGAGCATGATGGTGGAGTCCGTTTTGGCTCAAATAGCTCCAAAAAATAGTGCCTCCTTAGAAATGACAAAAAAAACCCCAGAGAGGCTGTGGCTATCATCTTCAAATTGCAGCTTCAAAAAATCTTCAAACCAAGCAGCAGCATTGTGGCTTTAATACCATGTAGAAACTGATAAATACAACTTTGACTTCCAAGACCATTCTGCATGCAAAATACCTGTTACAAAGAATGAAGCCAAAGACAGAAAAAGTAGAAACCCTTCTGTGCTCAAAAGTGAGAGCTCAAAAATGTATTCAGAGAGTATGCAAAAACAAATACAATGATTCAACCTTAAAGGTGAATGAAACCCTAAAAAGATAACCTAAGAGAAAGCTTAAGTGAAAAATAGAGTACGACTAACTTAATAATTGATATCAACATGATATAATTAATAAGTGAAGATAACTATGTACTCTAACAATCCCCACCCCAGTTTTACCTATTTGGGTTTCTGGGTTACCAAGTTATTGTGTTATGTGTTACTTATTTCATTGTGTGGATGTTATCTGAGATTACATTAGATTCATTTATGTTTGAATGTGGATCAGTTTATTTTAAGTTTTTAATTTTGAAGATCTGATTCACCCCCCCTCTTAGTATCTTGCTTTCCCATTATTGTATTTCCAACAACCACATTGCGGGTCAGATCTAAAGTCAATGCTAAAGATAGGGATAAAGGAAATGAAATTTTATATTAATTGGATGGACTTCCCTATGCATAGATGTAGAGATGATCAACATATAATGTTAAAGGTATTGCGACATGATGCCACATGTTCAATCAGTTCTTTGTAGTGCCCAGGTAACTTAAGGATAATCTACGACCCTATTTTAAAGTTGAGAAAAGTTCCAATCTGCATTTTTGATGCCCTTTTTTGTGCTAGGTGTAGCCTTTCTAGCAGATGTTCAAATTTTTAAATGTTTCCAATGGGATTTTCAAGCAATGGATCATTTCATCTTGTTGCAAAGCATTTAAATGATGAATTTGATCTTCTAGGTGATGTTTATACAGTTGTTAGATGTTGTATGAAGGAAAGTATGGTGGTTATAAATGAATTTATGTAGAGATTATATCTTTCGGGTTTCTGATTGACTTGTTAATCATTTTACAACCTCTATTTTATCATTTTTTATTCTTTTCCATTTATGAAGTGTCTTTTCTAGAATTGTGTAATATAAGATCATATATGTTCTTAAGGTCCTGAGATTTTCAAGAGAGGATAATTGGCTTTTTGCAATTCTCAAGGGTTAAAGTTTTCCTAGGGTAATTAATGAAGAACTAGACATTCCATTCATTATTCCTTGATAGGGCCTTATTCTTATGTTTCCCAAGTGGATGGTGGCTAAATCATATTTTCCAATAGACTAGATCAAAGGAATGTTTCAACTTGCCAATGACAGAGCTGCTTGGTTGTTGAAGTGAGTTAATGTTCTCTGTCATGTAATATTTTAAATTTTTTAGCCCTAACCCTAAATGATTTGAATCTTTTTGTAGTCCTTGGCCTATAAAAGGACTCCCAAGATCATTTAGAAATGATGGAAAATGGGGGAAGTAACATAAGGCTTAAAACTGTTTACTATTTCCAGTCAGTATAGCATATGTATATCTAGAGAGTATCATTATAGAACAAAAAATTGCAGATATTTTTCATTTGTTGAAGTGGCATATGTTTTGAAGCATTTTGGAATTGAATTTGGATTATTTTTACTTAATAAAATATTTTATATTTAAGTCTTTCCTTGGTGCTTGCCTGTTGAGTTGTGAATCTTCTTATACATTGCATGGAATTTATCTTTGTATATGTCATTAATCCTTAGTTTTTTCTAGGATCGAATCAAATAATGCTTTGGATATGAAATAAGTTCTTTGGGTTTGTCTACATAAGGATCTTATAAGAAGTGTTTGATCTAAATTATCTATATTTATGGTTTTCAGTCCTTGACAATAGTTAGTTTCTTTGTCCTGTCTCTGAATTAAAAATATTTCCCAATGGATAAAGCATTGATCATAAATTACTTTTTTCTACATTGATACATATCTGAATAAGTTTGGCTATACTCTTCCCTATCAAAACATCAAAACCATCTTAGTTCCTTTCAATTTTTTTGGTTGTTGGTCGTGTGTCATGCACGGTACTGAAGAGTCACTAAATGAGTGGTTATCATTTCATACTTTCTTACAATTTATCTATTGTTAAAATCCAGAGTTGTAAAGAGATGTGAGAGTTGAATATCTATCTATATTAGGTGTACCCACCTTGGTTTTGTAGAGCCAGAAGTGTAGAGTGCAATCATTTCCCTATAGTTGGTCTAGTTACCTTGTAGACCTTTCATACTTGGAGCTAACCACTCCTAACACCAGTCTCCAGGTATATTGGTTTGTTTCAAAGTATAACAAGTTTAAACACGAACAACATCAACATTAGTTTTCAAAGGTTTACGATTAATTACCAATAGTAGAGTTAAAGTAACATGAATGTATACATTTGTTTCTTTCTTATCTTCATCCTCAATCTTAGCTTCCTTCTTAACCTCAACCATTCTTTCTTTAAGTTCTTCCTTAGTGCCTTGATCTTTGTCCTCAATAGCTCCTTTCATTTCTCCCCTAGTCAATGTGCCAAGATCTAATGTATTTCCTATACTATGCTTATTGCTTCCATCTATCTTAGTAACAATATCAAAATTTCCTTGAAAATGGTCACTAATATCCTTCAAAGTTTCCAAAGACATAGGCACACTAGCTACAAATAAATCTAGTTGCTTAATTATACTGTTGAACTGATTGCTATCATCTTCATCCTTAGATGAGTTAATGTGTAGTTTTGCAGATTTATAAGATTCTCATTTCATAATTTTTTTGGGCTTATTAGTCTCTTTCTTAGGAGGTGAAGTATTTTCTAGTTCAAATTTCATTAATACCTTATCAATAGCCTTATTATTTTCCTCTATTACTTCATCATACTTTCTCCACAAAATTTTTATCAATATTGTTTTTAATCTTAGCAAGGGCTTAATGCCTTTCATTATTCTATATTTACAATAAGTGAAACAATAGGTAGCATATTTTCTATGGCTTTGAACCTTAGCTATTCATCTTCTTTAAGTTATAGCTACTTCCTTACATCCAATTTATGATATAAGTCCTTAGGAATACTACCTTCAATTTCAAGTAGATTATTTTTAAACACTTGCATGTGATTAATAACATTTTCTTTAATCAGAATCTTATCCTTTTTCATTATACATCTCATAGTATCTAGGAAATTTATTTAGCTCTCCATGATCAATTATCCTCTTTTCCAACATCCTCATATTGGGTTTCTGAATTTGTCTCTCAGCTATTTTATCTTGTGTTAATCACTTTAGTTTCCTTCTTAGTTTTCTTCTCTTTAGTTTTCTTTTCTTCTTTCTTCTCTTCTTCTTTATCCTCTACCTTTTACAAGGTGAGGTTTTTTTAGTGGACATGTTATTCTCATAGGAATATTTTCTACCTTTTCTATTTCAGTCATGCTTGTTCTTTGCGATGATCTTTTGGGTGGTGTAGGGGTGGTATCAGGTACATCCACCATAGTAGGAGGTGAATCAACAACATCTACAACTTTAGAAGGTGGGAGGGTTGAAAGAGAAGTTCTCACCAATCCATAAGCTCCTTCTTCTATCTTCTTTCTAACCTCTTCCATCTCATCTCTTCTAATACCTACCTTCTCTATGAGATTATCAACCATTTTCTCAATCTTCCTTTTTCTTACTGCCCTAGTTTTCTCATCTCTGATTTTGACAGAATTTTCTTAATAGGTGTCCCATCTTTCTTCAATAGAATTAATCTAAGAAGATAGAACATGTTCTACATGTATGGTGATAACTTCTACACTTACCTCATAATCCATAGGATAACTCCATTTATTTCTAGCTTCAACTTCCTTGAAGCATACACAATCAGTTTCAACCATGAAATAGATTGAATCTTTGTATTTCTCAACCATTTCCTCAGGGATTCTCATTATTTCCTTCATTTCCCTTTGAATAATTTTGAACATGCCAAATATTTCTCCATCCACCCATGTACTATTATATCTTTTATAACTTTAAGTTACTTTAATACCTATGGGTTCAATGTCTTTCCATGCCCTAGGGTGCATTTTACAAAACTTATGTACTATATGAATGTAGATATGTATCAGTAGTGATCCAAACCTAAATGCTTTTTATTTGTCTCACTTGATTTTATTAACATTCTCCAGGACTTATTTTATGAGTACTTGGCATAAGTTATATTGCACATTTTCCTTTCCCATCTTATATGACATCATTATAACACCTGCAAAAACTAAATTACGTCAGCTGCTATAATGAAGTTTGTATCCCAGAATCATAGAAATCAATCTTACATGTTGCTAGAAGATGTCAGCAATTTTCATTGCCCTCTTGTGCCACTTTGAATGGGTTAGCATTTTGACTTGTTTCTTTTTGTTCTTTTCTATAATAGGGATAATGTCAGTATTATCTAATCTAGTTACATCGCGAATCCCTTGACCTCTCCCTAACATCAATGGTCAATAGAGAATCCATAGCAAACAAAGCTCATAGAAGATCAAAATACCTTTTACTCAGTGAATCAAGGTATGCTCACTTAGTGACCATATAACTGCTCTATTTTTTATTTCTTTCTCCTCTAGTCTCCTTTAGTTATTCTTGAATGGTGATTAAAAATGCTTAAGGAAATGAACTTATACTTCACCGTGAACAAATTGATACATTTCCTGATAAACCTGTAAGTATGCAATTATCCAATCATCCATCTTTCTAGCGATCATCCAATATAATGTCTCTAACCATGGTTTCTTGTATATAGACACTAAACCAATCACATTTACTATCCATAAGCTTGCATTAGCTTATTCTTCACAAATAGGGGCTGAATAGATTTCTATTGTATTTCTCCAAAGCTCCCCTAAGGAAATGCTTGACCTTCTAGGCTAATGTGGCAACATTGTGAAAGGGTTCAGTATCACCTAGTAATTCTCCCTAAACCTTAATTTTAATATCTTCCTTCTCTTTCCATACTTTACCATTGTCTTTTTCATCTTCCTTGTTTAACATTTTATCAAACTCATCCTTGTATTCTGGCAAGTTGTTACCGATATCACCAAAAAATTTCTTTATAACAATAGGTGGTGCCATTCTGTTGCTTACATATCCATTATACCTACAAAACTTCTCTATATGTCCATGATTGTTACATTTATAGAATTTAGGAGATGATCTATTCTAATTAACCTGTAACCTACAATTCCTTGCGATGTTCCTAAAGTTGTTGCACTTGTAACATGTAATCTTAGTTTTTATTTCTTCTCTAGTGTAATCCAGTTTAGTGCTTGATTGATCAAGTTTTTTTCATTCTACCTTCTTCTTCCCATATTCATAGCAATTGAAATAATAACCATAAAAGGGACTAGAAGGAGTCTTACCTCTGTAATCCCTCTTCATGTGACCAAATGACTCCCTCTTCATGTGACCAAATTTGTTACATCGAAAGAAAATTCCTCTAAAAGGTATGATTTGATCTCTAGCTACCTCTTTCTATATAGGATCTTGATTAGGTGTATGATCTATTTTACCTTCAAACTATGTTTCTTGAGATTTAGAGAATTTTTCTTTATCAAAACAACTCATGTCATATCACATTTAGGTTTTTGTCTTCCCTCTGTTCATCAATCTTGTCACTACTTGCATGAAGTTTTTCAATGTGATTCTTTGCTTCAACAAGTTCTCCCTTGATGATGTGATTATATTTCTCTAATTCCTGATACTTTATTCTATAATCATTGATTTCAAACTGCATCTTTCCCATATGTATATTTTCATTCTTCAATATCTCTTCAATTTTTGTATTTCCATCTTTCTCTTGTTGAATTTCTTTAGCCATCTAAATAGTAGTAAATTCACATTCATGTTTCAACACTTCTTTTTCTTGTTCAATTTGTTAAATCTAATTAGATGAATCATTTTCAGATTCCTCCTGTATCTTTTCCATAAGATCTTGCCTTTGGTTTCTAGAAATTTAAAATTTTTCCTTAAGCTTCTTTATGAAACCATCAACTCTTCTCAATTTGAATTTCAATTCAGCATTATCATATTTTTCCTTATCAAGGTCTTCAAGTGCTACTTCAAATTTTTCTTCCAAACTACTTGAATCCATATGGATCTCCCTCAAGCTATTAATATTTCTCTCTAAGGGCCACAAGCTCTGATACCAATTATAAGGATTAAGTAATACTGAGAGGGGGGGCTGAATCAGTATTACAACACTTTAATTTCAAACTTATAAAATTCAATCTTAACCATGCAATTAATGCAATAAAGAATAACATACACATAAAGTAAAAAACTCATAATACCATGATTTATTAATGAGGAAACCCTAGCCAAGGGAAAAATCTGGTGGGGGTGATACCCAAAAATAATGCTCTAATAGTATAATGCCCCTATTAGGAGACCTAGCCCTATTAGGAGCTGAATGTTACATTTAGTACATATCCTTGTTAAAGGATAGAAACCATGTTAGGGGTATTACAAGGAGCTTACTGCTCTTACAATGAAAAATTGTCTTTACAATGATTTATCAAAAGTGAACTAAACAAGCATATGCTACTCTTAAGTAGTCCTAGTTATAGCTCGCAACATCCTATGTCTAATTTTGACATCATAATGCATCTATCTATTCCACACACTTATTCTCATCTCAAAACATCTTCACTTATATGCTCGATCTCATAAACTTTTCATTTGGCTCATAAATACATCACAAAATGTGTCCAACACATAATAAAATAAAAAAAATATTCAAATATCATAAATAAAAAAAGATAGGGTAAGAACCAAAACAATTCCAAAGTAGTGCTTCAATATTCCACATGATACTCCCTTAAAAAGCACGACCACACATCTATTGTGTTACACTATTGTATTGTCTTCGTGTAACCTCATCAAGCTGTACCTCTTTCTAGTCAGCTCCAAAATATAAGAGACCTTAACTAAAGGTCTAGTATATCCCATAATACATTCATCTAAGCTCTTAGGACTTAATTCATCATGTATTGTGCTCACCAATAAAAACTATGCAACTCTACCCTATCAACTGCTTCTTGGACTTAGTCACTTTTCCAAATAGAATATCCAAAAATAGATTGTACTCCAAGTGACTATACGAATAAGTAGTGTTTCCATAAATGAAAACATTATGCTATAGTCATTAGGCAACTTTCCAACAAGTAAACTATTTTTTAGGTCTTTTCATATCATTAAGTGTTGGATCTTGTAAACCCTAGGCTTTCATTTTGCATTTTGTTCTACATAGGTATCTCTACCTGTAGAAAGGAATCTATGCATATTTTATTTTCCTTTCATTGTATCTTGCATTTTATACTTTCTTATTGGACTTTCTCGTAGGTCTTTGATATTTTCTATCTTCTAACAGTAGTTTTGAATGATGGTTGACCCAGATCAAAATATTTTAAGACTACTAAATCACTTATTTTGCAAGATGTTGTTTGAAGACATTGAAAAATATAAGATCACTAATTAATTGATTTTTTAGGTTGCATTGGAGATAAAAATAAACATTTTATATTTTTTAATTTATTTTCTAGGCACCTAGTGTAATTAGGAAGGTTCATTTCTTGTGGTTAGTTGGGTAGTAGGAGAGTATTCTCTTATCTCTTTAGAGATAATTAAAAATTGAGACCTACTTGATTCATCACTTGCAAAGGAATTCTAGGTAAATGAATATATGTTTGGTGTGTTTGGGAGAATCAATGGAGTAGGAGAGTATGCTCTTTTCCTTTAAGGACAATCAGAAATTGAGACCTCTACTTATTATCTACTTTTCTTTTTCATTTTACCCTTAGAGAGCTTGTCATTGAGGGAACAATCTCATGGGAATCACACAAGTAAGAATAGGTGAACCTGACCCTTCCAACCAACCATAATAAAAATATTCCTTTAGATTAAAGTCTTAGATAACATAGTTATTTCTACGTTTTATGTATGCTATATTTTTCTAGGGATGAGTGGCCTTAATCATGCGTGCGGGACTGCATTAATCTATTAATCATAGGGTTATAGGCCTCAATCCATCTTGTAGGACTACAGGGGATAGTTACAAATGGATGAACTTACTAGAACCTTTAAGATAGAAGCTACCTGATTCACCTCCAAAGGTGAGATAATCCAAGTGCAAGGGAGATAGTAACTCCTCCAAGACACTCGTCATATCGTGCCCCTATTAGTATTTGGATTCGGCTAATAAAAAACTAATAGACCCATTGCATGGCTAGTGGTGGTTGTATTCTAAATAGCTACTGGGTGTGTACCTAAGTCAATGAGTGAGGGTTTTCTCACTAAGCCAATTTCCTTAGGTTAGGACTATTGGAGATTTGCTTCTGTGTAAATAATTGATTATATGTTTGTCATTGATGACAACATATAATATACATCAGTGTTCTATATGCAATTATTAGTATAGATATTTTGGAGCTATGTGTGTTCATTTCTATGATGTATACATGTTCTAGATGCTATGTGAATTCACGTCGAGTCAGATATGAGGTTTTAGTTGAGTTATGTTAATCAGTTATTACAGTTACAGACATTGAAGACTATCTATGAAGAGCCGACATAATTACATTATTTCTTGAGTTGCACCTATATTTGGGATATGCATGTTTATATTCATGTTTAGTTATGAGTTAAATATAATTATCTAAAGGCATCAAACATGTTCTGTCAGAATCGTGAAGTTGGAGTTAATTTGGTGGATCCAACTTTGTGAAGTGTCATGTCTATTCAATATAAGTTGTGTGTTTCTAATCAGGTTGCGTGAATGATGTGGCTGACTAAACAAGTATTGAAGGGAATCCTAGAGCCGAAGAAGAACACATCCTTTGGAGAAGATACTTATAGTATTTCATTTGATGAAGGCCAAGTGTGAATGAGAAGAATAAAGACAAAAAAAGTACAGGACAAAATGTCTATTGTTTTGGGATAGTAGAGACATTTCATTCATCAAGGAAAGAACTATGCGAAGAAGAGGTGGAAGTATACAACACACTGGAACTGATCAAGATAATAGGTCTACTCAAACAATTCATCTATTAGATATAGTTTATATCTATTCTACTGAAGGTTGCAGCCTTCATCATTTTAGCAGTGAGCTTTTGGAGAGTCAGTCCTCACCCCTAACAGGGTTACTTGTAAAAGACTCCTAACAGGGTCTGACCTTTAACTAGGTCTTTGTACTTATTGCATTATAAAGAATAACTCCTAACAGGGTTGCAAGATCTCTTAACAGGGATAATTATACTCAAGTACAATTCTTTGTGGGTGTTAATTCCCACTGGGGTTTTTACCTATTTGGTTTCCCCGTAACCAAAATTTTTGTGTTCTCTATTGTGTGCATTTACTTTATGTTAATTGATATCTAAGCAAAGAAGAGGATTTAAAGTAGCTGATAAATGATTCACCCCCCTCCTCTTATTTATCCTTTATTCTAATAATTGGTATCAGAGCCAAGTGCCTTGGAGAGAAATCCTAACAGCTTAAGGTAGATCAGATGGCATACTTCAGGAAAGAGAGTCCTAAGTTTGATGGAGAAAACTATCTTGACTGGAAGAAAAAAATGATAACACATCTTTAGTGCATTGGATTTGAGATCTATGAGATTTCCACTCAAGAAATTGAAATTCCCACCTTGAAAGACCTTGCAGAAGAAGACTCTACAGTCAAACAAAAGGAGGTGTTCACTCATAATGCAATCGCCAAAGAAGCCCTAATTAGTGCCCTATCCGATAGTGAATTTTCTAAGATCAAGAAGGAAGATAAAGCATACTTTATTTGGAAATAATTAGAAGATATGTTTGAAGGAGACATCCAAGAAAAGAATGCATGCAGAAAGACATGGAAGAAAAGGTACAACAACTTAGAGATGTCACCTAAAGAAAACATCAGAGCCTACAATCAAAGAATTAATGAAGTAGTTTCAGGTATTAGGAACAATGGTGGAGAAATTTTAGAAGATGATATAATGGAAAAACTAATGACCACACTAACAGTAGACTATGAGAGAAAGATCAATATCTTAGATGAGACTATGCAATTTTCAAAAGACTTCAAGAGAGAGACTTTGATCAACAAAATATCTGCATTTGAGATATAAAGATTGAAGACAGAACCCAAAAGTGAGACAGCTTTCAAAGCCTCAATCCACATCAAGAAATCCATAAGTAGCTCTAGTAATAATGAAGAAGTGGATATAGAACTAGAAGAAATCAGTTCTATGACTGGAAACAAAGAAAAGAAAGGTAAAGGGAAATATGAAGGAAAGCTACCATTCAAATGTTTTTCATGCAACAAAGTTGGTCACTTTGCATCCAAGTGTCCTACAAGAGTCAAGAAGTTCAGATCAGATTACAAGCCCAAGTAC